>CM049887.1:57734313-58031813 GCA_027474245.1 Spheniscus humboldti | reverse complement strand
TACTAATAATATACTAAGGGATGGTAAATGCTCTGTGAATGCATAAAATATCGACACATTTTTCCTCTTGTTGCAAGTATTGCATACAGTTCTTTCTTCACATGTTGTATCTTTTCTCTTGTGCACCTTCTAGCACTAGACTCATGAAAATTCTGATCATCAGGAGGCTTCTGCATGCCTTCTCAGTAACTAGCTACTATTTTCATGAAACATCTCTCATGTATGTTAACGTGCACAACACTAAACTGTAGCTTAATAGATGGCATAAAACATTATAAAGTTGTGCAAGAACATTTCTTTCAAATATGGCATATCAGAATTCTTCTGATGTCTGTTCCTTAACCTATTATGATATAGGCCTATGAAAAGCAATTTGTTGAATGGAAACTTTGTTTTGCATTCATAACTTAATTAAGACAAGTGACATTGTTTTGAGTAGTATACATACCTTGTTGCAGTAAATATATCTTAAGTAAAGAATTCAGATACTAGAGGGTCACAAATTTATCCAGTGTGAAATGTTATCTGTTCTTTTAGTGAAAATATACATCAACATTACATTTTTTACAAAATGTCACCAGTAGGTATATAAAGGTACTGTCATTTTATTGGCATCAATAACTACCTGAAATCTTGCAGTTTTCTGAGATACCTTTCATAACTTAGTATGATAGACAGATAGTAGAGAGAGTCCTTTCTAACATAAAGCTAAAAGAAAAAGAAAAAAAAAAAAAAGAAAAAGAAAAAAATAGGAAAAATGTTTTAATATTATTTATGTCCGATGACCAGAAATAGCAAAGAAAATTATTAGAGTTATCCAAAGTGGAATCTTGTAAAATCTGAATATCAAACCAACTAATTTTTTCTTATTGTGCTATATGCTGTATCATTAATAAATAATCCAGATAAATGGTAGTTTTGACATGTTTCATGAATCTGGAATTTCATGTGCTATGCATACAATTGCATCTGCATATAAATGGAGAAGAATAATTTACATATGAAGAATTTGGGAATAAGCAAATGAAGAGAAAAAGAATCACTCGGTGACAATCTAGGGGATCTGATGAGAATTAATTGTTAACAATAACTGTTTATTGCATGTGATTGAAGAAGTTGTAGAAATTATGATCTACATGGAAATGCTGTGGAATGCAATGGACATTTTCTAAACTTATAGTAAAAAAATAGAAAAGGTTGGAAGAAAAGTTGTAGTTTTTACTTCAAGATAATATACTGAAATAAAGGTTCTGATCTAAGTCTCATGATACTTTTCCAAATTATATGTTCCTTCTTTTTGCTTCTCTTGATATCAGAATCCCCAATTTTAACATTATTGATGTGCTTAAATCTATCACTTACCTATTGCATTCCTTACCTGTTACATTCCTTCATAACCTTGTGTGTGAAGTCATCTGAGAACTGAAACTGATCTACTCATGAACACCTTGGAACTCTTGGACAAGATTCAGCTTTGGAAGTGCTGAACTAGAATTATTAAATTAGGAGGTCATATCCCTAAAGTGTCGATAATTTCTTGCCGACATGCTCAGAAAAACAGAGAGTACCACTCTAAATACCAATCACTTATTGTATGTATGCTACCGCTGCAAAGGTAATGAGAGCATTTATGTATCCTGATACATCACTGGTGAATACACAGAAGACTAAAGTTTGTTCTACAATCATTCTCTAATTCTGAAGCTTGACAGATGATCAGCTTTTTCATTGGAAAAGGAAGCAGCACTTTTTTTTTTTTTTTCTTCTTACTCTCCAGTATACAAAATAGTTATTGCAAAATGTAGCACGCTAGGTGATCTGCTTTATAATAGTCTACTGCTTAAGCCTTCTTTTCAGATCTCTTACTTCCCATGTAAGATTTCTAGGTAGCAGCCCATGAAATTATTTCAACTGTCTTCTGATAGCTCTCTTGCTGGAGCTTTTATGCTTGGAATAAAATACTGAAGTAGTAATACTTTTATAAATTACATTAGAATAAAATGTTAATAATCCACTGTACAACTGGTAGATGAAGAGACTTATTTTATATCCTACTGTCTTGAATAATGGCATCTCTTCAAAAGAATGTTTTCTCACTTACTTAAGCAGGAACAAGTTCAGTTGGATAGCTGGAGAATCCACATATTCTCTAGAAATTTGGGCAATCTGAGGGCCCTCTCCTAGAACACAGGGAATCACAATGGTCTTCTGAAACTGGGATTTAGATACATAAATTCACTTTAATGTCTAGACTACAGCCTGGGCCACCCTTCTGCCCCCAACTCTTAGCTTTGGAGATTCACAAACAAACTTCACACTTGCTCATTCCATACATTCCATCAGTATTTCACATCAAGAACCTATATGTATAAAAGATTCTTTGTGTGCTATGTTTGAATGGAGAACTTCCTAGACCTCACCTAAATCTTCAGGGAAATTTGTATTTCCCTGCATGACCAAAAGTTAGGAGCGCAATAATTTCTATTCTTAACAGGAATGACCAAATGAGGTATCAAAAATTATGCAGTGTGAATATCTGTAAAAACGAAATTTCTATATGCAGTCAATATTTGTTATGGCTATGACTTTCTCTTTCCTCTGTACTGCACCCTTAATTAGCTTCAGCAGCTAACTGATGTTTTATTTATTTATTCCTTTATTTATTTATTATACTTCCCCTATGTTGCATGGAGAATTGAATTCCTTAACTAAGGCCTGAGTCAACAATCTGCCCATTAGGCACTGTACTACTAAACGGTAGCATTGCCCTTAGTACCTTCAAGAATTTAGTCCTAAGTATTCCACCCTAAATAAAAAGGAAGTTTTTGGAATGGACAGCAGTGGATCTTTAGCCCTTTCTCAACACATGAACACAAAGATGATCCTCTAATCATTTCCACAGCTCTTGCTTGATCACACTGGTCATAGGTTTATCAAACACTACTGAAACTAAAATATATCAGTCACAGGGAGTTCCATTCATTACAATAGTTTAGTTAGGACATACGTCACTTAAAGATTGCTAAAATCAGGTACCTAATCCAAGAAAAGACAAAAAAAGAAACCAAACAGAAATTCTTATCCATAAATATGATGGCTGAATTTGAAAAAAAAAAAAAAAATAGTTCTTGCATGTCAATACATAGTACCACATAAAAATAGCATTGTTCAGCTAAGCTTCTGAAGCAAGTATCAGATATTTGATCTGGTGTCAAAACCTCTGTGGTTTTTTGGCTCAGATTGTTTGTGAGTAGTTCATCCTGAAGAGGTGTGGAAAGGAGAATTCATTTCTCAAGTCATGGCATCAGTTTCTGGATCCTTGCAGTCAGGCACTCTCTTGCCCTCCTTTTTTTTTTTAGTCATTTACAAGACAAGGGACCCTAATTATTAGTAGACCTGGGGAGCACAGAAAGCCACCAGAACCTCACACAAAACTGAACCTATATAAAAACAAATGTCAGGACATTCATTTTATTTTTTTTATGAAAGCTTTTGAAGTTAGTGTAAGAGAGTTATGCCTTTGGGAAGTGGAGGACTTCTTTCTGAAAACACCGGCATCAGATTCCAGAGGGTAAGCAACAGACTTCAGCGTAGCCCATTTCTCATGGGCTGCACGGGGCAACTAAGAAACATGGTTTGTGAAAACAAATCCCATATATATTTACAGGTAAAAGTTGTTCAGAGATGCATAATTATTTTATAATGCAGTTCTGTAGTTTATCACATAATTCTGATCACCAAACATAGCAAGTGATAAACGCCTGCAGTATCTCTGTATAAGTAGTTAAGTAAGTACCTATGAAGAAGTGAGTGAACCTCTGAATTCCATAAATAGGTAATAGTTTTCCTTATACGTGTATTTAAAACTTTTATATATCTTTTGCTCTGTAACTCCACCTGCATCTGGGCCCCGGCAGGGGCAGGGCAGGTCTTTCTCAGGGGGTTGAGGTGGCCTTGGCTAGTTGCAGCCAGTTGAAGCCAGTTCCCCCTCCCCACACTCATGTGACTGTCACTTCCCGGCAGGAGCTGCCGCTGGCTCGAGGAGCACCACCAATCAGCCAGGGGCAACGGCCTGACAGACCTGGGGTGGGGGCAACAACAGCCATTTGTGTCACGGGACATGGGGCCCCCAGAAGGAGCCAGCGGTACTCGCCCCGTGATGAGCAGTGTGGCCTTCGGCAGATTATTCACAAGCATCATCTGACATCAGTCATGAGAAAAGTAGGGTGTTTAGTTGATGCTTAATTATCCCATGAGGTTTTTTTGTCTATGAGAGGTAATTCATCAGAGAAATATTCTGCCTTCAAGAATTTATGTGTGTTTCTGTTGATTTGATTTTGGCATGTTTTTCTGATGCTGTACTTTGATCTTCAGTATTTATTATATCTGTTTTCCCCTTCTGATACAAAATTGGAAGTTACTCCCCATAATAGAGATAATAAAAATATAATACTGGAAACTAGATGTTACGCAAACATGCAAACATTTTCAATAAGGATGAGGTGAGATTTTGGGGTTGTTTTTAATATTCTTCTCTGATATTCAATTTTTTATTTTCATAAGCAGAGTTTACCAGACATCTTTAATTCATTGCCATTCATGGATGGTCTATACATTTTTTTAAATACAGCACTTAATAGATAATCTTATAGTACTCAATCACAAAAGTTTTCATATTATTTTGTAAGCTTTCTCAGACTCTGGTTGCTATTTTCACATAATCCATCTGTTAATCCCAACAACATTTCTTTTCCTTATTTCTGCATATATGTGTCGTGGTTTAACCTGTCAGCAACTAAGCACCACGCAGCCGCTCGCTCACTCCCCCCCACCCGGTGGGATGGGGGAGAGAATTGGAAAAGAGCACGAGTGAGGAAAACTTGTGGGTTGAGATAAAAACAGTTTAATAATTGAAATAAAATTATAATAATAATATGATAATAATAATAATACACAAAGCAAGTGATGCACAATGCAATTGCTCACCACCCACCGACCGATGCCCAGCCAGTCCCCGAGCAGCGGCCCCCCCCGGCCAGCTTTCCCCAGTTTATGTACTGAGCATGACGTCACATGGTATGGAATGTCCCTTTGGCCAGTTTGGCTGTGCCCCCCTCCCAGCTTCTTGTGCACCTGCAGCTTTCTCAGTCAGTAGAGCATGGGAAGCTGAAAAGTCCTTGGCTAGTGTAAGCACTACCTAGCAACAACTAAAACATCGGTGCGTTATCAACTTTGTTCTCATCCTAAATCCAAAACACAGCACTGTACCAGCTACTAGGAAGGGAATTAACTCTATCCCTGCCGAAACCAGGACAATATCCACCCTTTATTCTATACCATTTGCGTCATGCTCAAGTCTTGTATTTTCCATTACATTTTCATTGATCACCACCCCCTTTTTCCAATATATATATATATACACACACACACAGATATCATTCCCTTGGTCTGTGGGCCATCCCTCTAAAATGTTTGGTGAGTTCATTTAGTCCATGACTTCGGGCTCCATCTGTCAAAACAGTCCTTCAGGGCAGGAAAGAAAAAAAAAAAAACGGAGATGGTATGTGATGTTGGATTGTTTCATGTTGAGGTCAGTTCTGGAACCATCATCACTGCTTTGCTTGGTTTCACTGAAGTTATTCTTCATTAGTCTGGGTGATTCTTATTGTAATAACATTAGTATGGCATATAATATTATTAGTATTACTAGTATATCTGTGAATTATTAGTATAACTATTAAAACTATATTAGTACTTAACATCACATAATTCAGATCATTGGCTATTCTCACCCAAAATCAAATCCCCTTGAGGTACACATCGGACTTCCCCATCCTTCCGCATTATCCACCAAGTGCACCCAGGTCCTTGAGCAAAAGCAATCCCACGAATGGGTTTGCCTTTGCCTGAGGCAGGAATAATCCAGACTGTTTTCCCCAACATATTTTTTATGTGCACTACAGGGACTTTATTCCCATCTACAGTACGTAAAAGTTCTGACTGGGCAGGGCCTGCTCGATTGGCAGATCCCCTCGTGTTGACTAACCAGGTGGCCTTTGCTAAATGCGTATCCCAATGTTTGAATGTCCCACCACCCATGGCTCTCAGCGTAGTCTTTAACAGTCCATTGTATCGTTCGATTTTCCCGGAGGCTGGTGCATGATAGGGGATGTGATACACCCACTCAATGCCGTGCTCTTTGGCCCAGGTGTCTATGAGGTTGTTTCGGAAATGAGTCCCGTTGTCTGACTCCATTCTTTCTGGGGTGCCATGTCGCCATAGGACTTGCTTTTCAAGGCCCAGGATAGTGTTCCGGGCAGTGGCATGGGGCACGGCATATGTTTCCAGCCATCCGGTGGTTGCCTCCACCATTGTAAGCACATGGCGCTTGCCTTGGCGGGTTTGTGGGAGTGTGATGTAATCGATCTGCCAGGCCTCCCCATATTTATATTCCAGCCATCGTCCTCCATACCAAAGAGGCTTTAACCGCTTGGCTTGCTTGATTGCAGCGCATGTTTCGCATTCATGTATAACCTGCACAATAGCGTCCATGGTCAAGTCCACCCCTCGATCACGAGCCCATCTGTATGTTGCATCTCTTCCTTGGTGACCTGAGGTGTCATGGGCCCACCGAGCTATAAATAATTCACCCTTATGTTGCCAGTCCAGATCCACCTGAGCCACTTCAATCTTAGCAGCCTGATCCACCTGCTCATTGTTCTGATGTTCTTCAGTGGCCCGACTCTTGGGTACGTGAGCATCTACATGACGGACTTTTACAACCAGGTTCTCCACCCGTGCAGCAATATCTTGCCACAGTGCGGCAGCCCAGATGGGTTTGCCTCTGCGCTGCCAGTTGCTCCGCTTCCATTGCTGCAACCACCCCCACAGGGCATTTGCCACCATCCATGAGTCAGTATAGAGATAGAGCACTGGCCACTTTTCTCGGTCAGCAATGTCTAAAGCCAGCTGGATGGCCTTTACTTCTGCAAATTGGCTCGATTCACCTTCTCCTTCAGCAGTTTCTACAACTTGTCGTATAGGACTCCATACAGCAGCTTTCCACCTCCGATGCTTTCCCACAATACGACAGGACCCATCAGTGAACAGGGCATATTGCTTCTCATTTTCTGGTAGTTCATTATACATTGGGGCCTCCTCAGCACGCGTCACCTCCTCCTCTGGAGATATTCCAAAATCCTTGCCCTCTGGCCAATCCATAATCACTTCCAGGATTCCTGGGCGACTGGGGTTTCCTATTCGAGCCCGTTGTGTTATTAGCGCGATCCACTTACTCCACGTAGCATCAGTTGCATGATGTGTGCAGGGGACCCTCCCTCTGAACATCCAGCCTAGCACCGGCAGTCGGGGTGCCAGGAGGAGCTGTGCTTCAGTGCCGATCACTTCCGAAGCAGCTCGAACCCCTTCATATGCTGCTAATATCTCTTTTTCAGTTGGAATATAGCGGGCCTCGGATCCTCTGTATCCCCGACTCCAAAACCCTAGGGGTCGACCTCGAGTCTCCCCTGGTGCTTTCTGCCAGAGGCTCCAGGTAGGGCCGTTCTCCCCGGCTGCGGTGTAGAGCACATTTTTGACATCTTGTCCTGCTCGGACTGGCCCCAGGGCTACTGCATGAACTATCTCCCGTTTAATTTGTTCAAAAGCTTGTCGTTGCTCAGGGCCCCATTTGAAATCGTTCTTCTTCCGGGTCACTTGATAGAGAGGGTTTACAACAGACTGTAATTTGGAATATGCATTCTCCAAAAACCCACGACGCCTAAGAAAGCTTGTGTTTCCTTTTTGTTAGTTGGTGGAGACATGGCTGTTATTTTATTGATCACATCCATGGGGATCTGACGACGTCCATCTTGCCATTTTATCCCTAAAAATTGGATCTCCTGTGCAGGTCCCTTGACCTTACTTTGTTTTATGGCAAAACCGGCCTTCAGCAGGATTTGGACTATTTCCTTCCCTTTCTCAAAAACTTCTCCTGCTGTGTTGCCCCACACAATGATGTCATCAATGTACTGCAGGTGTTCTGGAGCTCCACCCTGTTCCAGAGCAGTCTGGATCAGTCCATGGCAAATGGTGGGGCTGTGTTTCCACCCCTGGGGCAGTCGGTTCCAGGTGGACTGGACACCCCTCCAAGTAAAAGCGAATTGTGGCCTGCACTCTGCTGCCAAAGGGATTGAGAAAAATGCATTAGCAATATCAATTGTGGCATACCACTTGGCTGCCTTTGACTCCAGTTCATATTGAAGTTCTAGCATGTCTGGCACAGCAGCACTCAACGGTGGCGTGACTTCATTTAGGCCACGATAGTCTACTGTCAGTCTCCACTCTCCATTAGACTTCCGCACTGGCCATATGGGACTGTTAAAGGGTGAACGAGTCTTGCTGATCACTCCTTGGCTCTCCAGTCGACGAATTAGTTCATGAATGGGAATCAAGGAGTCTCGGTTGGTGCGATATTGCCGCCGGTGTACTGTGATGGTAGCGATTGGCACTTGTTGGTCTTCGACCTTCAGCAACCCCACAACAGAGGGGTCCTCCGAGAGACCAGGCAAGGTGGACAGCTGTTTAATTCCCTCCATCTCCAAGGCAGCTATACCAAAAGCCCACCGGTACCCTTTTGGGTCCTTGAAATACCCTCTCCTGAGGTAGTCTATGCCAAGGATGCACGGAGCATCTGGGCCAGTCACAATGGGGTGCTTTTGCCACCCATTCCCAGTTAGGCTCACTTCAGCTTCCAATACAGTTAGCTGTTGGGATCCCCCTGTCACCCCAGAAATACAAATGGGTTCTGCTCCTATATAGCTTGATGGCATCAGGGTACACTGTGCACCGGTGTCTACTAGAGCCTTATACTTCTGTGGGTCTGATGTGCCAGGCCACCGAATCCACACAGTCCAGTAAACCCGGTTGTCCCTTTCCTCCCCCTGGCTGGAGGCAGGGCCCCTCTAATCCTCATCACAGTACTTGTTTCTCACTTCTTGTACATACGAGTCAGTAGTTTCTTCATTAAGATCAGGAGTAAGATCAGCTCTTCTACTATGTCTGGGGAACTGCCCGCTGGAAACTGGAGCAGCAATTTTCCTGGAAGAACCTCTTTCTGTGATTGTTTTCCCTTGCAATTCACGTACCCGTGCCCCTAGGGCTGAGGTAGGTTTTCCATCCCACTTCCTCATGTCCTCTCCGTGGTCATGCAGGTAAAACCATAGGATGCCCCGTGGTGTGTACCCTTTATATTCTCTCTCTTGGGCAAAAGAACGCTGACTCCTAATAGCCGAGATACTGGTCCTCACAGGTGGGGAGTAGGACATGTCCTCTCTGAGTTGCTGGAATTCCCGGGACAGTTTTTCGGACAGTTTCTCCACAGCTGAGACGAGGGAGGAAGAGAGACTTTCCTCATATTGCCGGAGTTGACTAGCCAATTCATCTACTGTTTGTTCCTCTCCATCTTTCCAGGTTATCACCGCCAATGAATTGGCGTATGACGATGGTGAGCTCCTTATAAACTTCCGCCACATGGGTCGTGTGCACTTGACTTCATCTGGATCTTTAGATAGTTGTTCATTGTTCAGGTCATCATAAATCACCTCCAGCACAGCTAATTCTCTCAGGAACTGGATACCCTTCTCCATGGTGGTCCACTTACTTGGGCGACATGTGACATCTTCCTTGAAGGGATACCTTTCCTTCACACTTGACAAGAGTCGTCTCCAAAGGCTGAGGATTCGTGTCCCTTTTCCAATCGCTTTGTCAATGCCCCCTTCCCTGGAAAGGGATCCCAGCTGCCTGGCTTCCCTACCCTCTAATTCCAGGCTACTGGCTCCATTATCCCAGCATCGGAGCAGCCAGGTGACAATATGCTCACCTGGACGACGGCTGAAATCTTTTCGTATATCTCGCAGCTCACTCAGGGATAGAGATCGGGTGGTCACTGCCTCATTAATGAGTTCTTCCTCTTCTTCCTCCCCGATCAGCGGCCGACTCTCCTCCTCCCGTTCTCGTGATGGCCCTTCTCCAGGGTAGTCTGCCTCTTCCACTTCTTCCTCCGGCTCTCCTTTAGAAGAAGCTTCTTCCTCCCTTACTAAACGAGCCGACTTCCGCTTCCAATATTTCTTCTTGTGTACAGGGGCGACTGATACCGGCACAGGCTGGTTCTTTGGTTCAGCCACAGGATGTGTCACTGGGGTCTGAGTAGCTGCAGTGCTTGTCACCGGTGTCGGAGTGTCCGCAGTGCTTGTCACCGGTGTCGGAGTGGCCGCAGGGCCTGTCGCTGGGGTCTGAGTGGCCGCAGGGCTTGTCGACGGGGTCTGAGTGGCCGCAGGGCCTGTTGCCGGAGTCTGAGTAGTTGCAGGGCCTGTTGCTGGAGTCTGAGTGGCCGCAGAGCATGTTGCTGGGGTCGGAGTGGTCACAGAGCCGGTTGCTGGAGTCTGAGTAGCTGCAGAGCATGCTGCTGGGGTCGGAGTGGTCGCAGAGCCTGTTGCTGGAGTCTGAGTAGCTGCAGAACATGCTGCTGGGGTCGGAGTGGTCACAGAGCGTGTGGCCAGGGTCTGAGTGGCTGCACGGCGTGTCGCTGGTGTCGGAGTGGCTGCAGGGCGTGTTGGCCGGGTCTGAGTGGCCGCAGTGCGTGTCGTTTTACTGTCAGATCCAGAGACCTTCTCTTCCCTTTGAGGGTACTGAATGGTGTTGAACAGGGCTCGATAGGCATGGGCCAGGCCCCAGCACGTTGCAATGATCTGCATCTCTCTGGAGTTGCCAGGGTGACAGCATACCTTTTCCAAATATTCTGCTAACTTTTCAGGATTCTGTATTTGCTCAGGGGTGAAGTTCCAAAACACTGGGGGTGCCCACTGGCCTAGGTACTTGCCCATCTTGTCCCACACACCCTGCCACTCATAACTATTCAGCCTTGGGGCAGACCTCTGGATGATATTCTTAAATTGCTTACCAACTTTAGACAAAATCAAAACAATATTCCCAAGAAGTATCAATAGGAGTATCTTAACTACCCAAGGCTGTTCAAAATACTGAAAAGTTACTGTAATGAAGGAGGAAACATCATAGAAGAAGGCAGTGACACTGCCGTTCTGTATTTCCTCCGTAAAAATGCTCTCAGAAAAATTACAGTAATTGCTAGTTGTCTCCACGAAATGGTATCCGTGGTACAGTAACGGCTTCATTGCGAAGCTTACATACCACAGTAGCGTCAAGGTCAATGTTCTAAAAACAAACCTCACAAGCAAGACATCACTAATCACTGCAGACCACAGCAAACTGCAAAAACCAACACCAATCTTTAACATGTACAGCAAAAAAAAAGAGCATGATGCAGATTATACAAATCAATATCGAGAACAGAGAAACCAACATTGTGACCCACCACTATTAACAGATATAAGTTCCTTAATAGACTCCGGTTAATCTGTTATTATCTCAAACCCTTCGTGCCCCACGTTGGGCGCCAAAAAGGACTGTCGTGGTTTAACCTGTCAGCAACTAAGCACCACGCAGCCGCTCGCTCACTCCCCCCCACCCGGTGGGATGGGGGAGAGAATTGGAAAAGAGCACGAGTGAGGAAAACTCGTGGGTTGAGATAAAAACAGTTTAATAATTGAAATAAAATTATAATAATAATATGATAATAATAATAATACACAAAGCAAGTGATGCACAATGCAATTGCTCACCACCCACCGACCGATGCCCAGCCAGTCCCCGAGCAGCGGCCCCCCCCCGGCCAGCTTTCCCCAGTTTATGTACTGAGCATGACGTCACATGGTATGGAATGTCCCTTTGGCCAGTTTGGCTGTGCCCCCCTCCCAGCTTCTTGTGCACCTGCAGCTTTCTCAGTCAGTAGAGCATGGGAAGCTGAAAAGTCCTTGGCTAGTGTAAGCACTACCTAGCAACAACTAAAACATCGGTGCGTTATCAACTTTGTTCTCATCCTAAATCCAAAACACAGCACTGTACCAGCTACTAGGAAGGGAATTAACTCTATCCCTGCCGAAACCAGGACAATATGAAAATCCATTCATTCTTATTTTTGGTCTGCAAGCTAAACAACATATGCATTTTATGTAAGATAAGATTCTGCCCTTTTACCTTTAACCCATAAAGTAAGAATGCAATTCTCAAACCTTTCCAGGTTTGACAGTGTTACTGAGCATTGTATCAACCTCTGTTTCATCTTGGTAGGTAGGAGTCTGAGACCTGGATGAAGAATTTAAAATCTTTATATTGTAAGTGTGAAGAGTTAGGCATCTCAAAGTGTGACTCTCAGCACCCAGCATAATGTGATGAGTGAGGTAATGCATTGTTTGCAGGCTAGAGGTAATAATTCTGTATTAGCCAAAGTGATACACTTAGAAAAAATGGACAAAGCTCAACACAAGTTGTGAACAGTTCTTCTGGGTTTTTTTAGGTATGTGTCAAGTAGACCGTCTGTGATGTAAAAGGTCATTAGTACCAGTGTAATGTAAGGGATGTTACAGGGAAAAGAAGACAGAGAGAGGTGATAAAAGTAGTTAATTTCCTAAGGGAAGGAGTGAATTTGAAGTGAGCAAAAGGAACAGAGCTGAGGCACATCAAACCCCATGGTGTAAATTACTTCATTCCTCAATAATCTGGCCCTAGATGACATAGCTATTCATTCTGGGGAGCAGAGTCAGAGTCAATTGAGAAGTAAAGGTGAAACGTTTGCAGTTCACAGTATTGTGAACCACCTTTCAGCTTGTGGTTTTCCTGTTGTTTCTTGAAGTAAATATCACAGGAGAGAAACTGGTCTATCTACATTGGAATTTAGGCACTTTCTATCCTAAATCTCAAATAACACCATACACTCTTCATTTGGCCCAAATATTTCCTGGATGCACAAATTTTTTGTGCTTGTGCATAATCATCACCTCTACATTGCGAATAAGTTAGTTGATAGGTCTCTTTTGAAAACCAAATGAAAATTATGGCATTCTTTGACGACTGAAAAACTGTGGGTTTCCTGCTGCAGGTTAAAGAGAGAAATATACCTGCTGAGTAGATTTAACCAACATATCATTTAATCTGGATTTATGCAGGAAGCTAAAATCCCTTTAGAATTTAATTACATCTTTGAATATCAAGGTTTCGTATGCATAAAGTGTAGGATGTATCTTACTTACAAAGATGCATTCACCTTTGTTAGGATTAAAACTTAAAAGTGCATGTTGACACACAATTTTGGTAAAGGAATTTTAAGAATATGTAAATGGAACAGTTACCACTGTAATGCAACTGCTTCCAATGTTCAAAGGGGAAAAAATCTGTTTATTCCAACATGTCTTTTATTTCCCTCTTGGTTCCAGGACACTTCTTTCCCTATGACTTTGAAAACTACATCCCTTCTTTACATCTCTTTTCATCTAGATCCAGCTGTATCTCCACTCTGTTTTCTCCCCTACCTTTCACTCCTACTTTTTCTTAAAAAAAAAAAAAAAAAAAAAACAAAAAACCTTTTTATTTTGGGATCTGAAAAAGGAGGGTGAACAGCAACAGAGAAGAATTACTGCTGATGTTAATCTTTCTTCTCTATAGTCTTTTCAACCAAGCCTGAAAGTAATTTTTTTTCCTTTCCAGATGTGGAAAGAACTGCATGGACATTGAGGAGCACACCTCCATTTGGAACCTAAACAACTGATGTTTTATATGTATTTTTGGAAACAGGCCAAGAGAGGTAAGATGGCCAAGAGGCATAAAAAAGTGTATAGAATGGTGTCTTGCCAAGCATATGAACCTTTAGAGAAATACTAGGAGACATTCAATTCTGTCTGACATCACTCTTTTTTCAGTGAGCTCTTGGATGGTGGCTCACTAGGAGACAGTACAGCTGCATCCTTGAGCAGTACTTCTCACAGCTGTGGACAAAGTTAGCAGAGCAACTGTGGGAACACATCCTAACTGCATAGTTCAGAAAAGAAAACTCTTAATTTCCTTTTTGTCCATTACAAAGATATAGATACAGATTTGGAAAAATCAAAAGGCTTTACGTTGCCTAAATTTCTTTGCAGAAGGAAGACTCTGAAAGCTGGAGCTTTGTCTTTGAATAAAAGTAAAACCAGAAAAAATGTTTTTTCCCTTATACTTTCTTTTAGTTACATTTGTATTTACTTTATTTTAGTTGGGAACATGTAGCTTGAATCTTTCATTGTCCCTTTGTATGCACCTAACCTGCTCAGACAAGATAACCGTAAATCCTATCAATATAAAAATGCTTAAAATTTGATTTGTCTGGTCTAAAGAAATGTCTATAGGAGACAGAGAGGCGTTAACATGTGGTTCCTCTATTAAATTTACATCCCTGAAAATTTTAATTATTAGCATTATTCTCAACTTCTATGTTTTGCAAATGCCTTCTTCCTCGACGATGCTGTCAGGCTTTTTTCTGTTTCAATTCAGCCTATGCAGAAGTGGGTATAGGGGAGTGAAGTTCAAGCAGCTAGCAAAGGCTGCTTCAAGCAGATAACAAAGGCTTTCTCATCCCTGATTAGGGATAAATGTGAAGTAATTCAAGGAACAAATCAGAGAAACTGATATTCAGCTTTTCACTTGCACAGAATGAAGCTTTGAGGTCCTTATATTTGTGGCTTTCTACTGTAGGACAGTAGATTCTGCATCTATGGTAGCACAGTTGATGCTCCATCACAAATGCTTCTTTTCAGTTTCCATCTTGTACAGAGTATTTTGTGTAGGTAGGTACTCAGCAGTGTACACTTTCAAAGTTGAAGGTAACTTTTGCACAGTGATTAGAATACTTATCTATGAGTACAAGTCTTGGGTAAGAAAGTGCTATGCATTTTAGCCAGTAGTTTTTTATATCTCATTTTACAGCAGACATGAAAGATATTGTTCCAAAGTGTGCGACTTTTCACTTTGTCCTATGACATTTTAGCCTGTTTAGAGTCCTCGAGGCTGTCTGCTTTTACTGTCCAGTGTTCATACCCTTACCCATATTGCTTTTTTCAACAGTATTTTAAAACTTTCACTAAGTGCTGAATTTCTAGTTGTCAGGTCTAGAAGGTTGCTTTTCTTTATGGTCATTATAATTTCCTTTGTACTTTGTTCTGTTTGCCTGTCAGATCACAACTGCTTCTAGAAGAGGAAAAGAGATGTTGTAATGAACTCGCTGTGGTGAAGAATGAGAACAAAGAAGAGGAGAGAACATTTCTTGCTCAATTCAGTGAGTTATTTAATAAGGCCTTTTTTTTGCATAATATTTTGGAAGAGAAAAACATATTCATTTCATGCCTACACAGATCAAAAAAACCTGTTGTCCTTCTTCCACTGCTTAACAAGGCAGATTTTTTTTTTCCTGAGTTGTGTAACGAATCTTCTTTATAGCCTTTTCACAAAGCTGAAGCAAGACCAACACTACAGTATTCACCCTGAAAAATGGCTCTTCTTCACTGCTTTCAGACTGCCTACTTCTGGACTTCTGGATTTTCCGAAGGTAAATTTGGGTATTACATTACTCCAAGCTCAGGTAAAACTAACAAATCAATCATTATAGCCAAACTTGATGGAACATATAGCTTAGTCTTTTCCATTGTTTAAGGCGATCAATTGTAATTTTATTTCAATGAGAAAAAAAAGAAAAAAGTTTTGCTTTTTCCCACTTTATTGTCTTCCCCATTTTCCTCATTACCAAAAAAAGCACAGGAAGAAGTGAACGATCACATCTTGAAATATAACCTTGTACCAAAATACATGAAAAATAATTAAAAAATAAATAGACTAATGCAAGTTTTTTAAAATTTTAAAACAAATATTTTTTCAAAAACACACTAAAATTTATGAAGACAAAAGAGCTCAAATACATTTTTTATTACAAAGTCTTATCAGTCAGTGACAAACTTATTTTTTATTAGTAAGTTTCAGTTTTGATTAGAACATGAACATATGAAATATTAGTATCAATCGTTATCAAAATGTGACAGTTACAATCGCCATTCAATGGAAAATTAATCAAAATATATATAAATAAATATTATTTAAAATGTTTTAACACTTATTGATGGTAATGTCAATTTAATTGTTCAATTAAAATTTAATTGGCTTCTTGAATAGACATAGTTTGGAGCTAAGACTTTTTCTATGCGTATAAACTGATACTAGGTAAAAAGATCAAATAAAGAATAACTATCTGACAAGCATTTAATAGGTTGTAACATGTCATAAAATTCTAGAGGCACTTAAGGTACAGAGAAACCTTTTTTATTGAAAATAAACTTACATTTAAGTATTTGCTGCATCCCTTCAAAAACTTAGCAGTAAATGGAACCATGAATAATGTGTTTGGGATCTTAGTTTACAATGAAGATGTATATTACCCTAACAAGGTCCTAAATTATAATAATATCTCAAAATTAATTATTTCAAGTTTCTCTCAGGAAGTACAGAGCACCTTCTTATGTCTTTCTGGAAGTGCAGAATCTTCTCCCCTCTGCTTCTTACTTCTGACATGTTATGGACAATGGACAGTAGAAGCAGCAACAGAAATGTCAAGCCTATGTGCTCTCCAGTGCTATCCTGCAGTTTTGGCACTTTTGTCACCCAGATACAGCTTGTGGGCACAAGTACATTTGGGAGGAAGAGAGGTATACCTGGTTCTTATCTGGACATTCAGTGAGCTGGGAAATGAGATCTTGGACTAGAATCATAGAATCATAGAATAGTTTGGGTTGGAAGGGACCTCTAAAGGTCATCTAGTCCAACACCCCTGCCATGGGCAGGGACACCTTCAACTTGATCAGGTTGCTCAGAGCCCCATCCAATCTGACCTTGAAGGTTTCCAGGGATGGGGCATCCACCACCTCTCTGGGCAACCTGTGACAGTGTTTCACCACCCTCCGCATAAAAAATGTCTTCCTTATATCTAGTCTAAGTCTACCCCCCTTTAGTTTAAAGCCATTCCCCCTTGTCCTGTCGCAACAGGCCCTGCTAAAAAGGTTGTCCCCAACTTTCTTATAAGCCCTCTTTCAGTACTGATAGGCTGCAATAAGGTGTCCCCAAAGCCTTCTCTTCTCTAGGCTGAACAACCCCAAGTCTCTCAGCCTTTCTTCAGAGGAGAGGTGTTCCATCCCCCTGATCATTTTTGTGGGCCTCCTCTGGACCCGCTCCAACAGGTCCGTGTCTTTCTTCTGCTGAGGGCTCCAGAGCTGGATGCAGTACTCCAGGTGGGTCTCACCAGAGCAGAGGAGAGGGGCAGAATCCCCTCCCTCGACCTGCTGGCCACGCTGCTTGTGATGCATCCCAGGATACGATTGGCCTTCTGGGCTGTGAGCGCACATTGCTGGCTCATGTCCAGCTTTTCATCCACCAGTACCCCCAAGTCCTTCTCAGCAGAGCTGCTCTGAATCCCTTCATCCTCCAGCCTGTATTGATATTGGGGCTTGCCCTGACCCAGGTGCAGGACCTTGCACTTGGCCTTGTTAAACCTCATGAGGTTCACATGGGCCCACTTCTCAAGCTTGTCCAGGTCCCTCTGGATGGCATCCCATCCCTCTGGTGTGTCGACTGCACCACTCAGTCAGGACTAATGCTGTGTAGTGCATCTGACAACAAATGAATTGTATAAACTCACTATTTGAATAGCAAATAACACTGATCACTTACATAATAATTTTCTTCTTTATTTGATCTTCATATATTTTGGAAGAGAAACACAGTACATACTTCTAATTCTATTACTGGAACCAAAGTTAAAAAAGAGGAAAAACATATCAATTTATTAAAGCAGTATGCTTTAAAACGGAAAAGAACCGCAAAGTATTGTTTTGCTAAATTCAGTAAACTAGATAATTGTAACGTATCTTAATATATTATTAATTTCAAAGCATATTAGATTTTAGTATATAGTTCTTGATACTTTGGGGTTTATGTTTATTTATAAAAGAACAGAAAAAAACCCAGCCATTCATCTTCACAACAACAACAACAACAACAAAAACTCAAAAAAAGAAAATATCTCTACTGTTCTGTTAAAGATAGCAAAAAATCCAAATATATCTGTATTTTTTAAAGTTTGTAATACTGTTACTTTGTACATCTGCTGTCTACATAAGTGACCATGTATTCACACACTTAATCTCCTAAAAATTGAGATTATTCCACATGAGTAGCCATATATGAAAATATTTCAGAGTTGCACAGTTGGCATCACAGACAATTTTTCACTCTGGGTTAGTCAGTCCTCTTACGGAAGAGTGGATTAAATATTTTGAACAGGAGAGTTCAGCTCCAGATGTACAATGTTGCACATGATAAATGCTCTGTAAGCCAACTGTCCCACTTGCATTGTGGAATTCGTTGATAGATACGGTAGGTTGAATATTTCATTCTTAATTCAACAGTGTTCTGAATGTTCAAGGTTTGTTACAACCACAGAGTGCTTCACTGAAGCCAAAAGTTTCTCTACAATACCCTACTTGTGTGGAATAAATGACAGTGCTAGAGTTTTATTTTGGATGCCATGTCCTCTGGTCCCATTCAGTTTCGTAAAATGTTTTTCCATCCAAAATACAGCTTTAACCACTGTTTCTGATCCTTTAATCAGAAAAGGAGTACTGAAATACAGGAAATAACTAAATTACAATGGTTCTTTTAGGAAAAAAAAAAATTTCTTCTATGAAAGATTGGTCTCCTTATGTTGTGGATGAGAGGGCTTGAAGTTTTCTGGTCTTGCACATCAAATCAAATTGTACTTCAAATCAAGAATCAAAATCAAATCAAATAAAAAAAAAGAGGGAAAACCACATCAGTGGTATTTGGAAAAGATGTGGAGATAGAAAGAATGATGAGTGTGACAGATCAATAAGCACAAGAGGAAGAGCAATTAGCATTGGGAATAACTAAAATAAAATTAAATTTCAATAGAAATTACAAGCTAATATATCTTGGAGGAAATATAAGGAAAATATACTTTTCAAGAATTATGAAAAGTGGTACTGTTAAAAGCAACTGGTCTAAATTCAGAGACCAACTGAACTGCTTTTCATGTACGTATATTTCATATACTTTCGGTGAAATGAAAATAAACTGTATCTTAAATTAAAAATTTAAATCTTTGGGGAGTTCACCTAAATCTGCATTTTTCAGCAAAAGGTTTTGACTGAAAAAAAAAAAAAAAATCCCACAGAAAGTGGATACACATAATGAAATACATATTAGAAAAAATAATGTTGTTTTATGAACTGATTTCCAAGGCTTGATTCTGACTGGTGTCAATGAGAACATGCCATGAATTGGTTTTGGTATGGTTTGGCTCAGGTTCAAGGTACACACTGTGAGACTAGGCATTGCACTGGAGCCTTTGTTTAAAACATACTGAAATCAGTACACTTTTTAATTGAGCAGGGACTACAAAAATACATTCTTTCTATAACAGCCCTTCCTCCTTTTTTCATCCATGAAAAGATTTAAAACAAAAATTAACAAACAAACAAACAAACAAACAAAAACGATGGCTGAAATAGTGACAGACTAGAGATTGCTCCAAAATGGTGGTGCAGAATTTGTCCCACGGGCATATCCGGAGCTGTTCTATGCCCCCTCCCACTTCATTTCCAATAGAATAGTTAAGTTCAGTGTCCTGTTTCGCCCAGTGCTTCTATTCCATCCATCCATCCATCCATCCATCCATCCATCCATCCATCCATCCATCCATTTATCACCTGTTGTGATTGGAAAGACATTGTCTAATGTTGTAACCCCTCAGAATGTGCTACCTGTCCCATGCTTCCCAAGATGCTTGCAGTGCTCTTATGGATGAATTTTATTACTGTTATTATATAAGTAATGCAGAGCCATACAAAGATAATCAAACAAGCTCCAAACTGAGAGGTCAAGGCTCATTACTTTGGGCACAATAATGTGCTGGCAAAGTATATGGTTTCCAGGCCCAGAACTAACATTTTGTAAAGGTATTGTACCTTGTAGAAGTAAGTAAGAAGACTTCTACTGTCTTGTAGAAGACCTTATTCAAAGCTAGCTTAGATATTGTTAATACAGTATTGCACTGCATGGTAGATAAACCCTGTGACTGGCACCCACTCCATGTTGAATTACTATATTAGTGGAAGCTACTATAGACTACATATTACAATTATAGCTGATATACAAAATTCTAGTGGTTCTTCATAATCCTTAAAAATCAAAAGTTAAAAAACCAAACACCACCTTAGAAGTGTTACAGCACTGAGTTACAGAACTAAGAATCTGCTACTCAGATTGCTAGTAAGTCCAGTCTAATTTTAGTCACTGTTCCCATTGACATCAATATGTTGTTGATGTTTTTTCATAGAACAGGATTTCCTGAGTCATAGTAAAATGTGACATGAAACAACATACAAAATGCAGTCAACATGAAGATGCTGATTTTGTAGTGTTTTGCAAAGTGTAAGTATAAAAGTTATTTTAATACAAATCATCATGCATTATACCCTGCCACAAAACATAAAATAAATCCATCAAATGCCAGACAACAGTCAACATTAACATTAATGATGTCAGTGTTTCCTACAAAAATCAGAGGTAGGGTACATGAGTAACACTTTGTTCAAAGATGCCCACAACAACACCCAATTATCTTCAAACAACTCGTACATTTGTAAGACCAGTCTACTTGGCACAGCACAGCAACTCTGCTTAGTGTCTGCTTACAAATGTTCACGAAGAGGAAAAAGTATTTCTGAATAAAGTGACACTCAACCAAGGATTTAGAGTCTTGTAATTTAATTTATTCATTTACCCTGTAGTTCAAATTCTCTTGTTCTAGTTAATTAATAAAATGTCACATTCAAGATTTGAATCATCAACCTTCCTTACATAGAAAGAAAGTATAGTGCATGGAGCAAAGAAATAGTGATAGTCAAAAGTTATGTCTCATCCTTCAGTTATGGAGATGATTCAGTAGAGAAATTTCACTTCTTACCCAAATAGGAAAATAACAAAACAACATAATATAGCTTACATGACTTCAATCAAGCAAAGCTTATCAGCTATCTGAAAGAAAGGAAAAATTTCTTCCCCTTTTCATAACTATATTGTCATTATTTACTTTATGTATCTCTAGTTAGATTAATTTCTTCTTCCTGAAAAAGAAATTAATAGATAACGTGAAGATGCCCAATTCCAAAGGGGTGTATGACCAACTTGTCTTGAAAATCATTCTTTTATGTTAGTCAGTTACAAATGGAGATATATCACATCAACAACCATTACTCAGTCTTTACTTCATTAAAACTTAACATCTCTTTCAACAAATCTCATTTCTCTGTAGTGCTAGACGCACAAGGTATAGTCTGAAAGCTACCTTTGACAAATCCATTCTGCAGCATGGAACACTGTTGTTATTCGTTATTAGTTATAATTATGGCTATATGCTTGTTGAGATAAAAAATGTGAAGTAGTACTTCACAGAATCATGTTTGATATTATTCTTTCCTCTAATTAGTTAATTTTGGTATTAAAAAATAAAAATAAAAAAATCCATGCTAGACATTCCTAATCATCTTCTTGTCCTTCATATGTGTGGAAATGGCTTTCAGGAGAATTTGCTCCATGATCTTCCTGGGACTGACGTGTAGCTGTCCAGCCTGTAGTTCCTTCAATCTTCCAATTTGCCCTTCCTGAAAATGGGTTTGAAGTTTGCCTTCTTCCAGTTATTTTGAACCTTTCCCAGTCACCATGATCTTTTGAAGATGATAAAGAACAGCATCCCAATGACATCCTTCAGATCCGTGAGCACCCTGGGATATGTCCCATCTAGTCTCATGGAAGTATGTACATCTTATCAGCTTAAGTGTTCCTTAGATTTTTCTTCCTCTACTGTGGGTATCGCTTCACTCCCACCAACCCTGCTAATATAATTGGTTTTCTGGGAGACCTGAGGGTAAACCTTGTCAGGAAAAATGATTGCAAATAAAAATTTAGTAACTCAGCCTTTTCTGTGTTCTTTGTCAGTAGATCCTTTGCCTCACCAAGCATGTGGGCTCAAATTTTCCTTAGCATTTTTTATTCTGCTGATATAC
The DNA here is from genome assembly GCA_027474245.1 of Spheniscus humboldti. Lineage (NCBI taxonomy): Eukaryota > Metazoa > Chordata > Aves > Sphenisciformes > Spheniscidae > Spheniscus > Spheniscus humboldti. The sequence goes on along the minus strand of CM049887.1, from coordinate 58,009,746 downwards.
TCATAGCAGCCTTTCTTGTTGCCCTTCACATTCCTCCCTAGTTTCAGCTTTGGTTTTCCCAAATCCATCCCTGTACACTCAGCCAGTGTTTCTATATTCCTGCTTGGTAGCCTGTCCAAGTTTCCACCTTCTGTGTGCTGCTTTTTTTCCTTTGAGCTTGTAGGGGAATTATCACACATACACATGCACACACACACGCACACACATGAAATGGCCCAGCAAACAGCACCTGTTAAGATAGAAACATAACTGTAAACACTGTGTGTGAATGAAATATCTGAAAGGGTGGTTGCCAGAAAAAATGATACTGCTAATCAGCTGCATTAAGCAGGGAATGACTAGGGAATGACCAAGAGACTTGGGAAAACAAACAAACAAAAAACCAGTCAACAGGAAAAGAAAAATAAAAGAAATATGAATATTTGTGACAGTGAGGAGACATGGTGGAGAGGAAGCAGCAGCCATCACAGGAGGTCTGTCCCTGTTAGCAGTGTCCCTGGTCCACCCCAACCTCTGCCCAGGCTGGGCAGTGCAGCCTTACCGTGAAGCACCAGAAGCAGCCTGCACCCAGCAGTGGGCTGGCAGTGCTGGGGCTGCACACAAGGACTCCAGCTTGAGGTGCAGAGGACACCTCCTGGGGCAACCACTTGCTGTTGTGTGGACAGATCTACTAAGATTGTAGGGAATGTCAGAATTACACACAGAGCTGGTGCACCCATGGCTACAACAGATAGGATGTGCACCCAGGGGAACCTGTGCTCCCAGGGGAGGGGCAATGTGTTGGTGGTTACCTAGCCCAGTTGGAGTGGGTGGGTATATATGTATGCAACTGTGCAAAGGTGTGCGTGTGGATGTGGGATTAGAATTTCTTGGGATCAGCTATAGAAGGTATCTGCTGCATTGGTTCTAAACTATGTATCGTTAATAAATCAATAAACCACCTCTATCCTGTGAACTGAGCAGATTTTCTCTGCCACAGAGCTCAGCCATGCTGAGCATCCCTGTACGTTCCCTGCACATCCATGCTGTCCCAGGGCGATGTTCCCTTGACTTCCCCCTCAAGCCGGGAACATTTCTTTTTTTTACTTTGAGAAGGATTTCCTTGAAGATCAACCAACTCCCCTGGGCCTCTTTGCTCTCTCCCGTTAGATCCTGCCAAGCAGATCACTGAACAAACTGAAATTGTTTTCTCTTGTCATGAAAATACATTTACTGAATGATGAGAATAATGAATTAAAATAGAATATAATTTTGATATGAAAAGAAAAAGGAGCTTATGTGCAGCATTCTGCCAAAGCAGGGACTTTGAATACAAATTTGATTTGGCATCTGGAACTCAATTAGAGCAAATAAAAGGATAACCCTTTAAATTAAGTGTCTCCAAATAAGTATTTAATTTCTGCTTAATAAGGTAATGAGAGATAGAGGTGAAAGAATGCATGCATAAAATTGAAGATTTAGCTACTCTGTTATTGAGAAATAAATAGGGAGGGAGACAGGAACAAAACCCAGATGTTCATTTTTCAATCAATTTTTTCTGTCCCCCCAAGGGGAGGGTTTCAGAATACTTGAGAGCATTAATGTCCAGCTTACTCACACAAAAAAGAGAAGAAATACGGAAAACAAGGTGACTAAACATGAATGTGGATTATTAAAGGATTTATATGATGCAAATAAATGTTTTGTGATCCTGGACTCTCTAAAATTGGAAAAGAGAGCCTGGCAGATAGAAATGAAAAGAGCAATATTCATTACCAGTGCAAATACCCATGGAAAAAATTGGTTTGTCTTCCTTAATATTTTCAAGTCTGTGTATCTTCAGGTCTACCTGAAGACCAGTTTCAGATTCATAAAAAAAATATGAAACCATTAATATTCTGTTAAATGTCATACTTCAGACTGGGCACTACTTTTCACAAAGGACCCACTTTAAGTCACCTTTCTGTTGTGATGGATATTCCAAAGGATGCCCATGCATGCAGACATTGTCATGTTTGATATCATGACACTGGTATCATGCCTCCACCATTAAATGTGCTGGTTTTGGCTAGGGTAGAGTTAATATCTTCATACTAGCTACTAGTATGAGGCTGTTTTGGATTTGTGCTGAAAACAGTGTTGACAATACAGGGATGTTTTCATTATTGCTGAGCAGTGCTTACACAGAGTCAAGACATTTCCTGCTTCTCACACCACCTCACCAGTGAGCAGGCTGGGGGTGCACAAGAAGCTGGGAGGGGACACAGCTGGGACAGCTGACCCCAACTGACCAAAGGGATATTCCATACCAGATGATGATATTCCATACCAGATGATGATATTCCATACTAGATGATGTCATGCTCAGCATATAAAGCTGGAGGAAGAAGAAGGAAGGGGGGGATGTTTGGAGTGATGATATTTTGTCTTCTGAAGTAACTGTTGTACATGATGGAGCCCTGCTTTCCTGGAGGTGGCTGGACACCTGCCTGCTGATGGGAAGTAGTGAATGAATTCCTTGTTTTGCTTTGCTTGTGTGCATGGTTTTTCCTTTCCATATTAAACTGTCTTTATCTCAACCCACGAGTTTTCTCATTTTTACTCTTCAGATTCTTTCCCCCATCCCACCAGGGGGGACTGAACAAGTGGCTGCGTGGTGTTTATTTGCCAGCTGGGGTTAAACCATGACATGAAAGAAAGTAGAGTATGAAAGGGTAGGTTATGAGAGTAGCATATCAGTTACTTATCACTAACTCCTAATGTGCAAGCTCTTGACCTATAAACTATGAGGAGCAAGACTGCTTGCATTTACAGTTTTATCATTTTGGCAACTCTCTCTACGACAGTATCCTTGCAGTAAGGCCATGTTTATGTGAGGAATAGGTGCTGGTTTTACTTATTTAGTTGTTAAACCTCTTTAAGGAGAAAAATTCCCTTGTTAATGCTCTTATTTCAACTGCAGTGGCTTATTTCAGTTTAGTTAAAGCTGATTCCTGTGTCAGATCTTATTTTAAGTGAAACATGATTTTCTGTATTTCTTTTTTCACTCATTTTATTAATTATAGTTATTGTTGAATCTCTGATAAATCTTTTTTGAGGCTGTGATATTCAGTGGATTTCAGTGCACAGCAGGGGGGGATTTCTCCTGTCCGGTCTGTTAGAGCTGACTTTGGCAGACTCTAAGGTACAGGGGGCTCCTCCTTTCCCACCTCAAAGGAAGCTGCTGGTTCTGTGTCCCCAGGTCTAGACATCAGCGAGGCTGAGCATGTATTCCCAACAGGTGCACACACACATACATGCACACACATGTATACAGTAAACAGCCACCCACATAGACAAATGCAGGCAGAGGGCAACACCTTCACCAGCACCAGCACAAATATTGCCAAAATCTCTTCTTCATCTCTGGTTGACCAGTATCAAAGGCCGCTAGTGGAATATACACATCCACACACACAAAAAGGGACTGTCCCATAGTTGGTCTTAAACACACAGTGTATCCTAGTGCTGGCCCCAGTCCCTAGTCTCCTCCAGTTGTTGGCCCCTAGACACATGGTACCTTCAGGCTCACTGTCCTGCAGTAGTGGCTGGCACTGCAGCCTCTGGTCCTACCCGAGGGTTAGAGCGGCTTAGAGTTTGCTGGTGTTCACACACACTCATGCATGCATGCTCAGAAAAGGAGCACACCCTTGCAGAAGGTAGTTAAAAATAGGATTTAATAAGAATATAGGGCAGACTACAGTGATCAAACTAAGAGCTTAGCTAAGTAAGAATACTGTCCAGCAGCTGGCTTACACAGCTGGACTCCTTTGTCCCCTTTTCCCTGTATTTTTTCACACTTGTTCCCTCTAATCCACCTTGACATCTCCCTTTGGTCTTTCCTTAAACTTTTCATAAGTCTCATGAAGTCTGACGATTCCCTTAAAACATCCCATAATGTTTTACATAGTCCCAAAATTTTCTTCACCCTGCATCCCATAAGTCACACACCCCTGTAAGCAATAACCCTCATTAGTTTTCATGGTGTACTGAGTAAAGATTCTCTTTCACTGAGTCACTTTGGTGAGTTTCACACCAGACACTACAGTCTAATCATCCAATTGTTCTTCTTGGATGGTCTTAGAAACAGCCATTCAGTGTGCTCCTTTCCACTGACTAGGTTATCGGGATTCCTCTGCCCATCATTTCTGCTTTTATCCTTGCTGTGTCTTTGCGTTTGGTGTGATTAGTCAAACAACATAAAAAATACAAGACTAATTGGGTTTTTTTTTTTGTTTTGTTTTATAATATGAAAGTCTTAGAGACTTAAATTACACTAAATGTTAATGTACAGTCTACTTGAACCTCCATGAAGGGTACCTAAATATAAGTGCCTAGAGCTGTACTACATACATACTTAAATAAGCGCTCTTATTTTCAGGTGTGTTAACAGTCATAACATTTCTGGACACTTTCCCCTTGTATTCGCATCTCTCCTGGTAGTCCAGGTATTTGGTACGGTCGTCTGTACATCAACTCATATGGGCTGAGACATTGCCTACCTCATGGTTGAACTCTAATTCTTAACAAAGCCAGAGGTAAAGCTTGTGTCCAATTCATTGAGGTTTCCTGACATATTTTGCTTAACTGATTTTTGATGGTGTAATTCATTCTCTCTACTTTACCACTAGATTGAGGCTTATAAAGGGTATGTAAGTTCCAATTAATATCTAATAATCTGCTTATTTCAGTAATTACTTTGGCTATAAAATGTGGACCTCTATCTGATGACATCCCTAGAGGTACTCCAAATCTTGGAATTATTTCTTTCAACAATATTTTTACTACATCTTTCGCCTTATTGGTGCGACATGGAGAGGCCTCAGGCCAACCTGTATATGTATCCACGAGGACCAACAAATACTTTAGCCCTCCTTTTCTTGGCAATTCGGTAAAATCTATTTGCCAATATTCCCAGGTGCCCGGCCTTCAGAGGTTTTTCCGAACTGAATTTTATTCTGTGTTTTTGGATTATTCCTACAGCATATTTCACATCTTTGTGTGACTGATTTAATAATTTCTACCATGTTCCTGCTAATAACCGACTTCTGCAAATATTTTAGCAAATCTTCAGTTCCCCAGTGCACAGTGTTGTGTTCTTCCTTTACTAAATTATTCATGAGGGAATGAGGTATGACTACTAGACCTGTAGGTGTAATTACCCATCCATCCTCTCGTCTTTCTGCTTGTAAAGTCTTGATTAATTTTAAATCTTGCTTATCATAAATAGGGTTTTTCTAGAGGGAAATTCTCTTTTCTGGCACTATAGCTAGCACTTTCTCCTCTATGCCTTTTTCTGCAGCCCGCTTTGTGGCTAAATCAGCCAGTTTATTTCCTTGCTCTTGAGTGGTTCATTCTGACTGATGAGCTTTACAATGCATAATAGCTACAGCAGCAGGAGCTTTTACACTTTCTAATAAGCTAAAAATTTCTTCCTTATGTTTCACTTCTGCCCCTTGTGCAGATAATAGTCCTCTTTCTTTCCAGATCGCTCCATGTGCATGCACTATTCCAAAAGCATATTTTGAATCATTCCAAATATTTACACGCTTGTCTTTACTTAACTGCAAAGCCCGAGTGAGGGCAATCAATTCATCCTTTTGGGTCGATGTTTTAATGGGCAATGCTTGTGCCTTTACCACCGTCTCAACAGCGGTAACTGCATATCCTGATACCCACTTTCCTTTTTTTTACATAAAGCTGTTACTGTCCGTGTATAGCTCCCAATCCAGATTCTGCAAGGGAACATCATTCAAATCGGGCCTGCTTGAAAAGACTTCTTCAATGGTCTGCAGGCAGTCATGTTCAAGTTTACCTTCTTCTTGTCAAGCTGAGAGGAACATAGCAGGATTAATTACAGCAGTAGTCTTTAAGGTCACATCATCTGGTTCTATTAGTACCACTTGATATTTTAGTATTCTACTAGTAGATAACCAATGTCCACCCTTTTGGTCCAATACTGTAGTTACCATGTGTGGAACATAAACAGATATTTTCTGTCCCATGGTGAGCTTCCAAGCCTCTTGTATTAACAATACCGTTGCAGCCATTGCTCTTAAACATCCAGGCCATCCCTGGCTCGCTGGATCCAATTGCTTGGAAAAATATGCCACTGCTTGTCTACATTCTCCCAAGTCTACATTGTCTACATTCTCTTTGGCCACAACAACCCCATGCAGTGCTACAGGCTTGGGGAACAGTGGCTGGAAAGCTGCCTGTTGGAAAAGGACCTGGGGGTGTTGGTCGACAGCCGGCTGACCATGAGCCAGCAGTGTGCCCAGGCGGCCAAGAAGGCCAGTAGCATCCTGGCTTGTATCAGAAAGTGTGTGGCCAGCAGGAGTAAGGAAGTGATCGTGCCCCTGTACTCAGCACTGGTGAGGCCGCACCTCGAATACTGTGTTCAGTTTTGGGTCCCTCACTACAAGAAGGACATTGAGGTGCTGGAGCATGTCCAGAGAAGGGCAACGAGGCTGGTGAGGGCTCTGGAGAACAAGTCCTATGAGGAGCAGCTGAGGGAACTGGGGTTGTTTAGCCTGGAGAAAAGGAGGCTGAGGGGAGACCTCATTGCTCTCTACAACTACCTGAAAGGAGGTTGTAGCGAGGTGGGGGTCGGTCTCTTCTCCCAAGTAACAAGCGATAGGATGAGAGGAAATGGCCTCAAGTTGTGCCAGGGGAGGTTTAGATTGGATGTGAGGAAAAATGTCTTTACGGAGAGAGTGGTTAAACATTGGGACAGGCTGCCCAGGGAGGTGGTTGAGTCACCATCCCTGGAGGTATTTAAAAAACGTGTAGATGAGGCGCTTAGGGATATGGTTTAGTGGGCATGATGGTGTTGGGTTGATGGTTGGACTTGATGATCTTAGAGGTCTTTTCCAACCTTAATGATTCTATGATTCCATGATTCTAAGTGCTGGGTTAAAACACCTAAGACCACTGCTTGTCTTTCATAAGTGAATAGTTCAAAAGGCTTTTCTAAATTAGGCAGCCCTAAGGCTGGGGCTTTCATCAAGGCTCTTTTAAGTTGAATATATGCATTCTGACTTTCGTTTGTCCATTGCAGGGGACCTTTCGATGATTTCAGTAACTCATATAAGGGTTTTACCATCACTCCGTAATTAGCAATCCATAAGCGACACCATCCCACTATTCCTAGAAAGGTTCTCAATTCATGAACATTTCGAGGTTCTGGAAGTTGACAAATAGCTTCTTTACTTTCATTGCTTAACTGTCTCTGTCCTTTCAGAATTTCAAAGCCTAAATATGTTACAGTTTCTTGTGCAATTTGAGCCTTCCCTTTTGACACTCGATAGCTGCTTAGTCCGAGGAAGTTTAATAAACTAATTGTCAGTTCCAAGCATTCTTCTCAGGAGTTCCCAGCTAATAGTATGTCATCACCATATTGTAACATTGCTCCATTTCCGTTATTTTGCCTCCATAATTCTAACTCTTTTGCTAGTTGATTTCCAAAAATCATTGGACTGTTTTTGAATCCTTGTGGTAATACTGTCCAGGTATACTGAGTCCTTCTTCCCGTCTCAGGGTTTTCCCCACTCAAAGGTGAACAATTCCTGACTTCCGGAGTCAAGTGGGATGCAGAAAAAGGCATCTTTTAAATCTAAGACTGTAAACCATCCCTGATCTTCAGTGAGAGCAGTTAATAGTGTGTATGGGTTTGCTACCACTGGGTGTATACCATGGACAATTTGATTCACTGCCCTTAGGTCCTGGACTAACCTATAAGATTTCCCATCAGCTTTCTTAACAGGTAAAATTGGAGTATTATACTTAGATTCACATTCTCTTAATAACCCATATTCTAAAAATTTCTGTGTAATAGGTACCAACCCAAGTTTAGCTTCTAACTTTAAGGGATACTGTTTCAGTCTTACCGGTGTTGATCCTGGTATAAGGTCTATCCTTACGGATTCAGCCCTCTTTGATTTTCTGGGTATTTCTCCTGCCCAGACGACAGGAATCACTGCATTCTCAACTTCAGCTGGGATTTTTCTTTCCACCTGCTCAATTTCCTGCAATAATAATATTGAAGCTTGGACAAATTTAGATTCTGGCATTGACACTTCTACTTCCCCATTTTTGAATTTTATTTCAGCTTCTAATTTTTCTAATAAATCTCGGCCTATTAAAGGTTTTGGTGCACCTGGTAGATACAAAAACTGATGCATTACCCATTGTTTTCCAATTTTAAATTTTAAGGGTCTAAAGAAACGTTGTGTCTCTGACTTTCCTGTTGCACCAATAATTCTCACAGTATCATATCCTAACTCATGTTTCTTTGTGTTCAAAACCAAATAAGTGGCCCCTGTATCGACTAAACATTCTATTTCAGTTTCATCTTCCCCCAGCTTAATTTTAACCAGAGGTTCTGCTGGGGAAGATTCCTCCGGTCTTTTTCAGTCTCTCACCTCTACAGCTAACATGGGAGTGTCTTGTTCCCAAAATTTCTGCAAAAATGGGCACTCTCGTTTCCAGTGTTCCTTTCTTTTACAATAATCACACTGTGTCTCTCCTATTGGGGACCTTGGGAATCCTCTACTACGTCCTCTTCCTCGATAACCACCTTTAAATCCTCCCCTGGGTCCTTCTCGAGGTCCATAAGTTCCTCCTAGTACCGCAATCAGTCTAGCATTTCCCTTTTCTTTCTGCTGATCTCTGTTCCTATAAACCACCCAAGCCACATGCAACAATTTTCCCAGGTTCCTGGCATCTGCTCCTTGTAATTTCTGCAGCTTTCTTTGGATATCAGCAGCAGACTGCCCGATAAACAAAGTTGCTAACTGATTCTTCCCTTCCTCTGATTCAGGATCCAGAGTGGTATACTTCCGAGTAGCTTTTTTCAATTTATTTTGGAAATCAGTGGGACAGTCCTTTCTATCCTGCTTAATCTCATATAAATTTGACCAATTTATCGCTTTTGGTATAGCATTTCTTATGCCAAACAGAACCCACCTCTGATACTGCGTTAATAACAATTTCTGCCCATTATCATTAGGGTCCCAGCCAGGATCTGCCGAGGGAAAATGATGCTCCAACTGTCCTTGTAATGTCCCTGCTGCTATTTGAGCTTCAACCTGAGTCCTTGCTGTCTTACGAATCATCTCCCTCTCTGTACTATCAAACAATACTTGCATGATAACTTCAATATCTTTCCAATGTGGATCCTGGGTTTTTATCATCATTTCAAAAGTATTAGCCACTCAATCAGAATCACCCCTATAACTACCGGCAGCTATTTTCCAACTATTTAGATCTACAATTGAAAAAGGCACTTTCACTATAACCAGACCATCATTCCCTACTGCTTGTCTCAACAGAGCTTGCAACGCAGTTCCCCATCGGTTATGAGTTCTCCTTGCCACTGGTGTGGCCCCTGCAGCATCTCTCTCAGGCTCATTGTCCAATCCACCCTCTGCCCCTAAGGGTTCAAGTTCATGGTTCTGAGGCCTCTGCCTCAACCCTGGAGCCACTAACATCCCTAAATCCTCTTCCTGCTCATTCTGGGTCAACTTCAAATATCTCTGTCCAATACTGCATGCTGAACAACACCTCTTTAACCTTTTCCCTTTTTCTTTCTCTCATTTCTCCTTTTCCAATGCCAATACCAGAGGATCAGTTGGGGCCAAATTAATTCCACACTCCTTTTGCCACTCAGGATGCTGCCTTAATGTAAAGAGCATATCAGCATACAATACCTCATCCCATTTTCCTTCTCTCCTTAGAAACAGCATTAGTTGTAACAGAGTATTAAAATTCAAAGTACCATTCCTTGGCCACTTTTCTCCATCTTCTAGTTTATATAGTGGCCACCATTGATTACAATATTTAATTGGATCATCCCTTTTTGTGACCCCACCAGAGGATCCTGCGATTTGTTTCCAATACTTTAAAATACAACCCAAAGGTGATTTCTTTAAAATTCCCCCACCAGTGGATGATCCGGCGGATGATTCAGCACCCATTTTATATACAGGGAATCACACACAAACAAGTCATTCGTAAAACAACAACAACAATACAAATAACTACAAACAAATACTTACAATAATAGAATCACACACAGATGAGCCTTTTGTACAGCAACAATAATACAAATAACTAATTACTATATGAGACAAATACTTACAATAATAGAAAAGTATTTACAATAATTGTTACCACGGTTGCTCTTAATGTTTATCTTGAGTGGGGACTCTAACCCCTTGTGGGGACTCTAACCCCTTCCAAATGGGGACTCTAACCCCTAGCCCGGGTCTTATACCCAACCCTGCGGAGCTTTCGCTGTGTCTGACGGGCAGGTAGTGGGGACTCTAACCCCTTCCAAAATTTCCAAAAAGAATGCCTTATTAGTCACAAAGCAGTGTTCTTCACTCAGGGGCTCTTCGGTCCGGGGATCGGGAGAAGTCCCCTCTGAGAATCCCTCAGTGTCGGCTGAGGTTCCGCGATCCCAGGATCCGTCGAGGCTCAAGAGCAGTGTCCAATCTGGGTTGCCAAAACTGTTACCGTAAGTCGGCAGATGAAAAACTCTCTAAGACTCAATTTGGAGTTTTAGAAAGCAGGCATTCTTTATTGCGGCGCCGGGCGCACAGGGGATCACTCCACCTAGTGTGCGCGCCGGGCTGCTCAACCATGGGAGTTATGTACAGTCAGAATATACATATTCATTAGATTTCTGAGAAATGATTAGCATATTCATGTTATTTCTTGGAACTCATTAACAGATGTAAAAGTCGTTAACACATGCGCTTTTATGTTCATTGGTGGTTTTCCAGGGTCCTCTGGTGATCATCGATAGTCTTCCTCACTGTGTCCGCTAATTGAACTCCGTCTTTTCACCTAGTTGCAGTAGCTGATTTCAGCATAACTTCCTTATCCATTTCACCCTTGTACACAGAGCTTCAAGGATTCCTTTTATCAATGGAATGTCCAGTCTGCAGAATATTTAGCTACTTTACTTCGACAAAGAAAACCATATGTCTCCTTAATATTTCGGTATTAGTCTATGCCAAGGATGCACGGTGCCTCTGGGCCAATCACAATGGGGTGCTTCTGTTGCTCATTCCCAGTTAGGCTCACTTCAGCTTCCAATACAGTTAGCTGTTGGGATCCCCCTGTCACCCCAGAAATGCAGATGGGTTCTGCCCCTTTATAGCTTGATGGCATTAGGGTACACTGTGCACCGGTGTCTACTAGAGTCTTATACTCCTTTGTGTCCGATGTGCCAGGCCACCGAATCCACACAGTCCAGTAAATCCAGTTGTCCCTTTCCTCCCCCTGGTTGAAGGCAGGGCCCCTCTAGTCCTGGTCATAGTATTCATTACTCATTTCCTGTAAATATGAGTCAGATTCTCTTCATTAAGATCAGAAGTAAGATCGGCCCTTCTACTCTGTCTGGAGAACTGCCCGCTGGAAACTGGAACAGCAATTTTCCTGGAAGAACCCCCTTTTGTGATTGTTTTCCCTTGCAACTCACATACCCGTGCCCCTAGGGCTGCGGTAGGTTTTCCATCCCACTTCCTCATGTCCTCCCTGTGGTCACGCAGGTAAAACCATAGGGTGCCCCGTGGTGTGTACCCTTTATATTCTCTCTCGGGCAAACGAACGCTGACTCCTAATAGCCGAGATACTGGTCTGTACAGGTGAGGACTAGGACCTATCCTCTTTGAGTTGCTGGAGCTTCCGGGACAGTTTCTCCACAGCCGAGACGAGGGAGGAAGAGACACTTTCCTCGTATTGCTGGAGTTGGCCAGCCAATTCATCCACTGTTTGTCCCTCTCTGTCCTTCCAGGTCATCACTGCCAATGAGTTGGCATATGACAACGGTGCGCTCCGTACAAACTTCTGCCACATGTGTTGCGTGAACTTGATTTCATCTGGATCTTTAGGTAACTACTCATTTTTCAGGTTACTATAAATCACCTCCAGCATGGCTAATTCCCTCAGAAACTGGATACCTCTCTCCATGGTGGTCCACTTGCCTGGGCGACATATGACATCTTCCTTGAAGGGATACCTTTCCTTCACGCTTGACAGGAGTTGCCTCCAAAGGCTGAGGATTCGTGTCCCTTTTCCAATCGCCTTGTCAATGCCCCCTTCCCTGGAAAGGGATCCCAGCTGCTTGGCTTCCCTACCCTCTAATTCCAGGCTACTGGCTCCATTATCCCAGCATCAGAGCAGCCAGGTAACAATACACTTGCCTGCACGACAGCTGAAATATTTTTGTGTATCTCGCAGCTCACTCAGGGATAGAGATCGGGTGGTTACTGCCTCGTTTATGAGTTCTTCCTCTTCTTCCCCGGACAGCGGCTGGCTGTCTCCTCCCATTCTCGTGATAGCCTTTCTCCAGGGTAGTCTGACTTGTACACTTCTTCCTCTGTCTCCCTTTCAGAAGAAGCTTCTTCCTCCCTTACTAAACAAGCTGACTTCCGCTTCCAAGATTTCTTCTTGTGTACAGGGGCAACTGATACCAGCACAAACTGGTTCTTTGGATCAGCCACAATGCCTGTTGCCGGAGTTAGAGTGGTTGCAGGGCTGTCACTGCGGTTGGAGTGGCCGCAGGGCGTGTCGTCTTACCATCAGATCCAGAGACCTTCTCTTCCCCTTGAGGGTACTGAATAGTATTGAACAGGGCTCAGTAGGCATGGGCCAGGCCCCAGCACGTTGCAATGATCTGCATCTCTCTGGAGTTGCCAGGGTGACAGCATACTTTGTCCAAATATTCTACTAATTTTTCAGGATTCTGCACTTGCTCAGGGGTGAATTTCCAAAACACTGGGGGTGCCCACTGGCTTAGGTACTTGCCCATGCTATCCCACACACCCTGCCACTCATAACTATCCAGCCTTGGGGCAGATCTCTGCACAATATTCTTAAATTGCTTATTAACCTTAGACAAAACTGAAACAGTATTCCCAAGAGATACCAATAGAAGTATCTTAACTACCCAAGGATGTTCAAGGTACTGAAAAGTTACAGTAATGAAGGAGGAAACATCATAGAAAAAGGTAGCGATGCTGCCATTCTGTATTTCCTCCATAAAAAAAACTGTCAGAGGAGGAACTATAATTGCTAATTGTCTCCACAAAGTGGTACCCAAAGTACAGTAATGGCTTCAGTACAAAGCTCAAATACCAGATTAAGCTCAAGGCCAGTGTTTTAATAGCAAACCTCCCAGGCAAAACATTACTAATCACTGCAGACCACAGCCAACTGCAAAAACCAACACCAATCTCTAACATGTATAGCAAAAAAAAGAGCATGATGCAGATCAGATAAAGTAATATTGAAAACAGATGAATCAATATTGTTAACAGATATAAATTCCTTAATGTGCTCTGATTAATCTGTTGTTATCTCAAACCTCTCATGCCCCACGTTGAGCGCCAAAAGAGGACTGTCATGGTTTAACCTTACCGGCAACTGAGCACCACAAAGCCTCTCGCTCACTCCCCCCGCCCCCAGTGGGATGGGGGAGAGAATCGTAAGAGTAAAAGTGAGAAAACTCATGGGTTGAGATAAAAACACTTTAATAATTGAAATAAAATAATAATAATAAAAATAATAAAAGAATATACAAAGCAAGCGATTCACAATGCAATTGCTCACCACCTGCTGACCGATGCGCAGCCAGTCCCTGAGCAGCAGCCCCCCCCGGCCAGCTTTCCTCCAGTTTATATACCGAGCACGACGTCACATGGTATGGAATATCCCTTTGGCCAGTTTGGGTCAGCTGTCCTGGCTGTGTCCCCTCCAAGCTTCTTGTGCACCTCCAGCCTCCTCAGTTGGTAGAGCATGGGAAGCTGAAAAGTCCTCAACTAGCGTAAGCACTACTTAGCAACAACTAAAACATCGGTGTGTTATCAACATTACTCTCATCCTAAATCCAAAACACAGCACTGTACCAGTTACTAGGAAAAAAATTAACTCTATCCCTGCCGAAACCAGGACAAGTTTTCAGACATGCTTGGGGGATATAATCTAATAAGCTACATTCGAGCAAATAACATGCCTCAGCATTCAGTTACAGGTGGTGAAATTGTTTTTTAAAGATGATTCAGTCTTCTGTAAATTATTTAACAATCAGCTTTGCTTTGTTCTATTGAGTCATTCAAACCTGCAGCAGAAAATAGTACCTAGACAAAGAAAAACAAGCCAGGCTCTGTCCCAGGGTTCTAACACTTTCACCTGATGAAAAATTGATAATTCAGATATTACATTTTATTTTAAGATTAGTGTGTAAGTAATTTAGATACATTTTAACTTGAAATTTAACCACTTTTTCTTGGATGTGTCATAAAAGGCTGTAATGACAGGCTGCAAGATAACTCTGTCCTACACATGCCTGCAGCAGTCCTCCAGCAATGTGAAGTCTCATTGTCTGTGTTCCAGAGAATTCATAATTTTCTAAGCTTGTGGTGGATTACACAAGCTTCCATCACAAGTAAAAAAACCACAGTTTTTTTCAGAAAACAACTATGAATATTTTGCTGGTTATCATTCAGCCTGTTTATAATGAGCGTCATCATCAACAACATAATGTGTTAATGAAATTTAGACCAAAACCCTCAAACTTACGGATAGCTACTTTTCTCGGAGCCAGAATTACTCTGGACTTTACCACCCTGACTGTAAGGTCCTAAAAGTGCTCAACAACTGTTATGTTTGTTGCTGCTGAATTCTAGCAATACTCAAAACACACATGCTTAAGTATGTTTAGGCTGAGAAAATTCATTAGCTAATAATAACAGCGCATTGGCATTTTTGCATTCACAAATGCACATGCAATATTCAGTATGCACATATGTGATGGTGTGATCCCCCGCCCAACCTGGTGTGCTCCCCACCTAACCCGATCTTTATCTCCTGTAACCCTCCTTTTTCTCAGTGAAGTAAGGAGGGGGGCCAGCAAAACCGCAACCATGGATTTCCGGAGGGCGGACTTTGGCCTGTTCAGGATGCTGGTTGAGAGAGTCCCTTGGGAGACAGTCCTGAAGGGCAAAGGGGTCCAGGAAGGCTGGATGATCTTCAAGAAGGAAGTCTTAAAGGCACAGGAGCAGGCTGTCCCCATACGCTGTAAGAAGAACGGGCGGGGAAGACGACCGGCCTGGCTGAACGAGGAGATTTTGCAGGGACTCAGGAAAAAAAGGAGAGTTTACCGCTTGTGGAAGAAGGGGCAGGCGACTCAAGAAGAGTACAGGGATCTCATTAGGTCATGCAGAGAGGAAATGAGAAAGGCAAAAGCCCAGCTGGAACGCAATCTGGCCGCTGTCGTTAGAGACAACAAAAAATGTTTTTACAAATATATTAATGACAAGAAGAGAGCCAAGGAGAATCTCCATCCTTTATTGGATGCAGGGGGGAACATTGTCACCAAGGATGAGGAGAAGGCTGAGGTACTTAATGCCTTCTTTGCCTCAGTCTTTAACAGCCAGACCGGTTATCCTCAGGGTACTCGGCCCCCCGAGCTGAAAGACAGGGACGGCGAGCAGGATGAACCCCCCATAATCCAAGAGGAAGCGGTCAACGATCTGCTATGCCACCTGGATGCTCACAAGTCTATGGGGCCGGATGGGATCCACCCGAGAGTGCTGAGGGAGCTGGCGGAGGAGCTTGCCAAACCACTCTCCATCATTTATCAGCAGTCCTGGTTAACAGGGGAGGTCGTGGATGACTGGAGGCTTGCCAATGTGATGCCCATCTACAAGAAGGGCCGGAAGGAGGATCCGGGGAACTACAGGCCTGTCAGCCTTACCTCGGTGCCGGGGAAGATTATGGAGCGGTTCATCTTGAGGGCGCTCACAAGGCATGAGCGGGACAACCAGGGCATCAGGCCCAGCCAGCACGGGTTCATGAGAGGCAGGTCCTGCTTGACCAACCTGATCTCCTTCTATGACCAGGTGACCCGCCTAGTGGATGAGGGAAAGGCTGTGGATGTGGTCTACCTGGACTTCAGTAAGGCCTTTGACACCGTCTCCCACAGCATTCTCCTAGAGAAGCTGACGGCTCACGGCTTAGACAGGTGTACTCTGCGCTGGGTCAAAAACTGGCTAGACGGCCGGGCCCAGAGAGTTGTGGTGAATGGAGTTCAATCCAGGTGGCAGCCGGTCACGAGCGGTGTTCCCCAGGGCTCAGTTTTGGAGCCGGTCTTGTTCAATATCTTTATCAATGATCTGGATGAGGGGATCGAGTGCACCCTCAGTAAGTTTGCAGACAACACCATGTTGGGCGGGAGTGTTGATCTGCTCGAGGGTAGGAAGGCTCTGCAGAGGGACCTGGACAGGCTGGATCGATGGGCCGAGGCCAACTGCATGAGGTTCAACAAGGCCAAGTGCCGGGTCCTGCACTTTGGCCACAACAACCCCATGCAGCGCTATAGGCTTGGGGAAGAGTGGCTGGAAAGCTGCCTGGCAGAAAAGGACCTGGGGGTGCTGGTTGACAGCCAGCTGACCATGAGCCAGCAGTGTGCCCAGGTGGCCAAGAAGGCCAATGGCATCCTGGCCTGTATCAGAAATAGTGTGGCCAGCAGGAGTAGGGAAGTGATCGTGCCCCTGTACTCAGCACTGGTGAGGCCGCACCTTGAATACTGTGTTCAGTTTTGGGCCCCTCACTACAAGAAGGACATGGAGGTGCTGGAGCGTGTCCAGAGAAGGGCAACGAGGCTGGTGAGGGCTCTGGAGAACAAGTCTTACGAAGAGCGGCTGAGGGAACTGGGGTTGTTTAGTGTGGAGAAAAGGAGGCTGAGGGGAGACCTCATCGCTCTCTACAACTACCTGAAAGGAGGTTGTAGCGAGGTGGGGGTCGGTCTCTTCTCCCAAGTAACAAGCGATAGGACGAGAGGAAATGGCCTCAAGTTGTGCCAGGGGAGGTTTAGATTGGATGTGAGGAAAAATTTCTTTACGGAGAGAGTGGTGAAACATTGGCAGAGGCTGCCCAGGGAAGTGGTGGAGTCACCATCCCTGGAAGTATTTAAAAGACGTGTAGATGAGGCGCTTAGGGACATGGTTTAGTGGGCATGGTGGTGTTGGGTCGATGGTTGGACTCGATGATCTTAGAGGTCTTTTCCAACCTTAATGATGCTATGAAAGTAGACATTTATCATTCTATAACTAGCAGAGGTCGTCATTAACGGATGCTGATAGTGATAGCTGTGTCCATTCAAAGTGGGTTCAGGAGCCAGATGACAACAAAATAACCCTTGGTTATTGTGAGAAATATGCCCATCTAACCACAGTTATCTGTATGCAAATATGACTATGAGTCAATCATCTTACCCCTATAAATAGTGAGCAGTCCAAGAGACCTTTGAGCTCCTTTGCATGGCAGCAGGCTGCGCAGTGGGATCTTCCCTTGAGTAGGGACGCCTCTCAACGTTACTCCTCGAGGTTGAGAGATTCTTTGTCACAACAGATTCTCAGTAAGTGACTAATAGCATGCTCAACTTTGAAATCTTAGCTAAGTGATATGAAGGATTAATTGCACATATATAAGCCTTTAGGCATAAACTGTTGACCACGTCTGGGATGAGGTTTGTATCCAGCTGCACCTAGACTGTTCTCTGAGAAGGAGTCTAGGAAGCAAAGGGGTCCTTTCTGAAACTAATGGCTCAACGGGAGGGTTTCCCTTACAGTTTTGTCTGATCCTGTCCTCTATGCAGTAAATAAACAAGTGTACCTTGCCATCGAATCTTGTTAGATCACTGTCACATTTACCATTGAACTCTAACCCAGTGTTTTACATCAATAAAGTGTGTTGTTGCTTCTCTCTTATGAGTGAAGTGCAGTCTTGCTTCCTCTGCGGCAACATACAAGTATGTGTTAAGTGCAGTCCTCCAGCTTGTAGCAAAGTACCATTGCTAAACTTGCTTTTACAAATCCAACAGATATTCTGTTCTCCAACAACAAAAATAATACAAAATTATACAATAAAATTGAAAAACAAAGGTGTTGCTTTTGCTTTGCGTGCTAAAATAAGGAGTTTTACACTTGTTAATCCAGAAAGGCCTCCAACATAAACACAAAATCATTCACAAAAATTTATCCAAGCAGCTCATTGTTATTCCCCATTTATTATTCTTCTAGCTTAGATATTAGCATTAGCAAAGTAAGAAATAAAACAAAGTCATCAGATTCAAACAAAAAACTCACTGGACTTAAGCAGAGTTATAGCTGCGTATGCCTCCTGAGAATTTAATTCCATGTGATTAAGATGCCAAATGGCTCTGCAAGTATGACCACAGAATAGAGCAGACATTTCAAATGAAACTGCCTGGGGCTTAAAAATATGACTAGAATTATTGCCTCCATCCCACCATTAGTCCTGTAAATTTTAGAAAACTAAATAAACAAACACAGAATCATCAGCTAAACATACATTTTTTTTATAAACATTCTAATTTGTTTGCTTCTTCTTCTGTAAATAGATATCAGTATGTTTCTGTGATTTAGGAATGTTAATTGGTTAATAACAATGACATTTCTAAGTTTGGATTAGTTTGTGTTGTCTTTTCTTGTCATGGTATCCTCCTCACAAAATCTTAAAATATATCTGATGATCCTCAGATGAAGTAAGTGCCCTTTGAGAAATAAGGACTTCTATTTTCTCTGTACTACTTAAATTAACTGAAGTGATTATCAGATGACACAGAAAAGAGGAGAGAGATAAATTTAATGTTGTAGCTTTCTACAAAAATGATGTTCAAAATGAATCTGAGACGGTGAGAGAAAGATATCTAAGTTGTTTAAAGAATTATTTTTTAAGCTTTGATAAGAATGACTTCTTTTGAAAATGAGTTTAAATTTAACTTTCTGAGTTGTTACCATTATGATAAAAAATATAACTTATTTAATACTGTTATCGATATTTGTTAAACTATGAGTTTTCTTCATGGATCTTGCTTTCTATTCATCTTTATGGCAGGTAACAACTCACTAATTGTCTAGAATAGTAAGGGTTAGATGCTTACTAGCCAAGTGAATTATCCAGTGTAATAATAACTGCTGTTGTCTGCTTAAAAATAATGTACAGTGAACAGGTGTAGAATGTAAGGGCATAATAAATAATAATAATAATTTCTAATAATGCCCATATACAGGAAGCCCACTCATTTTCACCTTACATATGTAGCTGAACTGATTGAACATTCAGATATTATAACAACAACTGCAACATCTTCAGAGCTTTTATATACTAGGAAAAGGAAAATTATCAGATAGATGAGTCAGTGGAACTCTGTCACTCAATCAAGTCCCAGCTAAAGTAATGATATTTTGAAATAGTAGTTAGAGGCTTCCACAGCAGTTTTAATGAAGTGCTTTGTTCTTCTGAAAATTCAGGATCTCTGAAGCACAAAGTTAGCTTGAAATGTCTGATAGTCTTTCCTGGATCCTCCAGAAAGCGTACATTGTTACTTTTCAAGAAATAAAGAAGCTCTAGATAAATCTACATCTTGTTTTTATTTTAATATCCAGGCCACATGTGAAGCCAAATTAATCCCATCAAGTGTCTACCTTTTTTATCTCCTGAAGGACAAGCAGACCAAGACCGGAAATTATGGGGGAAGAGGGTATGCCCTGTGTACAAGAGGACATTATTCTCCTGGTTATGAGGACAGGACTTGACTTGGCCATATCTCTGCCTATGTGTCTATGATGTGTGGCAATAGACAAATGAAGAGGATTAATATTGTTCCTGGGAATGTCCCTGTGTTTCCTGCTGCAAAGCCAAAGAGGCTCAAAAACAGGCTGCCTGCATGAGTGCAATGAACATATGGATTAGGGTCTTGGTAGTACTTCCAGCTTCTGGTCACTCCTAAGGCAAATCAGGAGGAAACAAGTCATAGCTCATCTGTCTGAGGAAAGCTACCATTTTGAAAAGTACAGATGATATATTTGGTTTAAGAGGAGACAGTATGTGCTTCTGCACTTGTTTTATGTTTTAATATGAAATGGATTTTGGGCTCATCCTGATCTTATCAAACTTGGTGGACTTATGCTGCATTTACAGTGGTAATAGTGAATTTAGTCTGGTCTACAGCAGAATGTATTCTGCTATCATATTTTCCTGAACGAGGTGGTTTCTTGCTGGGAACGCCCAAAAATAAATTAAAAAAAATCTCAAAAGGATACTATGAACATACTAATGACTTTACAATAAATTCTTAAGTCCCATTAGACATTTAATCACCACTGACATCCACCTTAGAGAATACTTTTGTGGTAAGTATTCTCTAAAAATCTAAAAACTTGATAAAGACTGTTTAGTATAGCTCTTACAAAACTTTTGTACAACATCCTAAGGCCTTACAGTTTTTTTGGTTTTGTTTTTGTTTTTGGTTTTGGTTTTTTTTAAATAAATATATATTCACATAGTTAGGTATTAGTAACATAGGCATTTAGATACTGTGAAATGAACATTACCTCAGCAAATTTCAATCAGTAGAATCTGATTTCTGACAACTCTCCTGAAGACTATTTCTAATCCTGTTGCTATGGACACATTTCTGGACAGCCAAACATGCTATAAGGAACATAAAAAGTATCACTTTTTCAGCTGAAATATCAAGAGCATACTATCCACTATCACGTATTATTCCAGCCCAATGTCATTAGAGCAATCTACATTGGTAAGTTTCTAAAAACATTTGTTCAAAATGTTTATAAAAGCTCAGAAATGTAGCGCAATGCTATCTGAGAAGAAGCAGAAGAGCTTGGATACATCTGTTTACAATGAATATGGCAAACTCTGGGGAAGAGTAAGAAACGTAAGAGCTTTGTGGCATAAGAAAAATTTTGCTCTAAATTATCATAGCTGTTTTACTTCCTGCACCAGACTTCATCATTGGCAGTGTCTACAGACATTAGAGTCCTGAATGGATTTGAGGACATGGAATTTAAAAGGAAGGCACCCCAAAATACTTACTGACAAATAACTTTCCCAATAACCTCGTCTAATAAACTGATTACATTAGTTATATAACACCTAACCTCATTAGCTTCCTATGTAAATGTTTTTATACAGGGATTTGAGAAGTTTGATTTCAAAAGTTTGTATATTCAAATTCTGAAAAGTTTGTTGGGATTTGAGAACACTACCATTTTAGCTTCCTCCTGTTTGAATACTGTAAACTTACTCTGAAGTAAGATCACTTATACAGTAAGATACCTAATGGTTATTCCGCATTAAAGTCCTAATGAATTTCCTGTATCAAAAAAAGTTGTAATAAATGGCTTTAAATTTGACTGTTACCTCTGGGTTATTACCTGTGTTTTAAAGTTTGTTTTGTTTTCCTTCTACTGCTGCTGATTTCTTTTATCAAATGAAACTGTCTTAGATATAGAGTTTAAGGGGGCAGTTAACATGATCCAAAGACCCTCTTTCTGAACTTTTTTTTTTTTTCTATCTTTAGGGTTTCTGCACCTAATTTAAACAATGCTGACTAGAATGTGCCACTGTTGTCTACATAAGTGGAGTTCCTTTCAAATATTAGGGACTAAAATGGGTAATGAAACAACCTTGGATGTATTGATACAACAAATGTATCCGGAGGCAACCCATGCACTTGACCCCCGCAACCCACATGGTTGAGTGACAAACAAAATATGTGATCTTACAACAGGATTTTAATGTATTTAGGATGGTATTATGAGCCAGTAATGCCAGAACTGGAAGTAAAGCCTGGCAGACAAGCAGTTTGGCTGAATTGAATGAGCACAGATATGGTCTTGCTGGATCTCTGCAAATGAGGCTGCATGTGTATGTATGTGCTTTGCTGTTGCCTTTTGCTTCTAACCCATTTTGTCTATAGCAACGGCAAGACTGATGCCCATATTGTAAATAAAAGTTGACAGGGAAAAAATATCATGGAGTGAGAAATCCAAATCTAGCTTCACTAAAGCTGGAGCAATAGCCTTATGAACAACTATTTTCTATGCTAATATTAGTATCATGTAAAAGAAAACCCATATGCATTATATCATAGCACAACCTAATAAAATCAACCATGTCCAAATCAAGGAATGGACCACTGTTCCTCCTTCTCTTTTTAGTAAAGCTGTTAAAGCCTCTAAGACCTCTTGTAGAAATAACACAGACTAAATAATATGACTCTCATCATCCAGATGCAACCTCTGAGCATTGTGAAAGAACCATGTGCCCATATAATTCCAACCAAAATAATTTCCTGCTTAACCAGTTTTAAAGGGTAGAGAATGTAATGATAAATCAGAGATGTGGCAAGAATTCAAAGTAGTGGCTCAAGCAGGGGGGCAATGGTGTGGGATGTCCCTTTGTGCTGATCTTTTTCTCCAAGGCCCAAAGATGATGTCACAAAACATTCTGGCTTCTGGTTTATTGGCTTTAGCTGTTAAGTTCGGTTGAAGATACCTCCACAGTAGATACATACAGCTGTATGTGCATCATCACTGATCTGTCTGAGCAAATGAGATATTCCATTTGTTTACAGGGAAAGAAAATCCATTAGAATGAAAAAGTTTGCTAGCCTGAAACATCATATTTAACTTTAATGTGAAAAGGAACAAGAAAACACCTTCCTCTTGCTTCTTTCATTATGGATTAATAACAAAGTACAAGCCTGCATTTCCCCTGCTGTTGAAATAATTTTAATGAAAAATGCAAGAGCAAAGAATTATCTGCTAAGGAAGTGTTATTTTGATAGAAAGGCACATGTTGTTTCAATGCTGTCCTTACCTTTTTCCATCTCCTTTCTGCCCATGCTGAGATATTTTTATTCTAAAGATACTGTTGATTTTTTTATATATCTTTTTTTGAGGTAAGACTATTAATTACCTTGTTAAAATTCCCAAAAGATTAGTTAGGTTTTAATTTGTTCATTTATGATATTTAAAGTATTCCTCTTTAAAAAAAAATCATGTACTCTTTATGAGAAAAAAATCTCAACATATCCAGAAATTATTCTGGCCTCAGTCTGATAAATTCAAAGAAATCTGTCCAAAATCTTAGTTATTGGCTTTGCTATTTGGCCTAACTGTATTTTCTCCAGACTTGGAGAACTAGCAGATGGAACTAGGCAAATGACAAACTTGTTTCATGCCCACACTTAAATCTTCCTGCAGGTACTACAGGTTTTCATGAAAACCCCATTGACTGTCTCAGTGGAATATTGAGCTTGTGTTTACGGAGATCAAAAATAGGAACTATAGAGTCCTTTATGTATTGTTGCATGGAGTGTAACATCATACATAAAGCACATCAAGTGCTTTAATATTGCTTAAGGTATTTGCAGTTTTAGTCTGCCTTTTTGCTTGCAGCCCACACACCCTGAAGCTTTGGTGGCAGCATTTAAGCCAAATGCTCTTATCCTTGCTGCCTTGCACTGGTGCATTTTGAAGCACTGTTATTCTGTTTTCCCTGAGAAAGTGATTTTTCTTTTTTTACATGCAAATCATCCTGTTTCCCTTCTATTTCTTAACACTAATGCTTTTTAGCTTTAGTTTGTAATCCCGTAGTAAATTCTTCCCCACCCCTGTCTGTCTGGTAGCTTCTAGACTGTTGACTCCATATTACAACAACATAGATAATAAGTGGGTAACAATATTTTTTTTTATCCAACAAATAATACCCAAAAAACAAACATTCACAAAGCTTAGCAGCCAGTATGCAACCCTTGCACCTAATTGAGACTATTCAATCAGTGCCAATAGTATCATCAAAGACAGACCACCAACAGGAAATTTGAGTGGGTATCAATGAAAGGTATAGTTCTTCTGAGGAAAAAAAAGGAGTGTGGTCATGGTTGTAGATGTGATCGTGAGGCCCCCTGATGCACTGGAGAGGACACCCAGGAGAGGACACTCACCTGGGGACCTACACTTCTCTTCCTGGCTGTCTCTGGGGACAGTTTTCCCTTTTCCTCTCATTTGCTCTGTCTCTCTTTGTCCCTGCTTCTTTCCCTAAGGTAAACTTGAAGGCAATGTATGCCATCCGCTTCAGATCTGAAGAATAAAGCTTTGTGCATGTCAGCCCATTTCAACTTTTTTTTGTGCAACATTATAAATACTTCCACATCAGTTGTGTATTCAAGTAGTTTTTATTACAAATGACCTATTTATTAAGCTAAGTTATCCAAGTGATAGAAAAATAATTTGGTGCAGAGTTTTTCAATTAAATAAATGTGTGTAAGATTAATATGAAAATCACTTGTTTGTATCGCTATCCAGTCAGTGAATCGGCACTCAGCAAAAAAGAACAGACAATAAAGATACATGACAGTAATTTATGAGTCTATGTCTAAGCCTTCCGATATGATCATACTACAATAAATGGTACCCATGTAAACTGTGGATCATACTTCCATAAAATAGTTACTTCCAATTACATAGAATCATAGAATCATAGAATCATTAAGGTTGGAAAAGACCTCTAAGATCATCGAGTCCAACCGTCAACCCAACACCACCATGCCCACTAAACCATGTCCCTAAGCGCCTCATCTACACGTCTTTTAAATACCTCCAGGGATGGTGACTCAACCACTACCCTGGGCAGCCTCTGCCAATGTTTCACCACTCTCTCCGTAAAGAAATTTTTCCTCACATCCAATCTAAACCTCCCCTGGTGCAACTTGAGGCCATTTCCTCTCGTCCTATCGCTTGTTACTTGGGAGAAGAGACCGACCCCCACCTCGCTACAACCTCCTTTCAGGTAGTTGTAGAGAGCGATGAGGTCTCCCCTCAGCCTCCTTTTCTCCAGGCTAAACAACCCCAGTTCCCTCAGCCGCTCCTCATAAGACTTGTTCTCTAGACCCTTCACCAGCCTTGTTGCCCTTCTCTGGACACGCTCCAGCACCTCAATGTCCTTCTTGTAGTGAGGGGCCCAAAACTGAACACAGTATTCAAGGTGCGGCCTCACCAGTGCTGAGTACAGGGGCACGATCGCTTCCCTACTCCTGCTGGCCACACACTTTCTGATACAGGCCAGGATGCCATTGGCCTTCTTGGCTGCCTGGGCACACTGCCGGCTCATGGTCAGCCGGCTGTCGACCAACACCCCCAGGTCCTTTTCTGCCAGGCAGCTTTCCAGCCACTCTTCCCCAAGCCTGTAGCGCTGCATGGGGTTGTTGTGGCCAAAGTGCAGGACCTGGCACTTGGCCTTGTTGAACCTCATACAGTTGGCCTCGGCCCATCAATCCAGCCTGTCCAGGTACCTCTGCAGAGCCTTCCTACCCTCGAGCAGATCAACACTCCCGCCCAAATTAATTAATAAATTATTAATTAATTAATAATTTTAATAAATTAATAATTAATTAATAAATTAATCTGTGTTTGGAAACGCAGTAATTAAAGTTATTGCTGAACTAACAGCACTGTGATATTTGACTCAGAGAGACCATGCGATCCAAAGCATTTCTGAATAGAATACACAGATGACTCTTCTATGGGGGAAACCTTCTGCTTTTGATTTTTTTTCCCTTTTGAATAAAGGCTTTGAAACCTGCCTTTCTTGTTGTATCATTTAGTGAACAATGATAACAAACTGTTGATTTCCCTTATTAAAAGGGGCTAGAAAGATTAGAAACTGTCTTTTATTTTCTTTGTTTTGAAATCCTGCTCATGCCAGGACTCATCTCATGTCAGAACTCTCTGGAAAATCAAAACACATTTCAAGTAAATAGAGTATGACTTCTTTGAGATAGGGTTAGGTTTATACACTTCAGTTCTCAAATTTAGTCTTGTATAGAATCATAGAATCATAGAATAGTTTGGGTAGGAAGGGACCTCTAAAGGTCATCTAGTCCAACACCCCTGCCGTGGGCAGGGACATCTGCAACTAGAGCAGGTTGCTCACAGCACCGTCCAACCTGACCTTGAAGGTTTCCAGGGATGGGGCATCCACCACCTCTCTGGGCAACCTGTGCCAGTGTTTCACCACCCTCCACATAAAAAATGTCTTCCTTATATCTAGTCTAAGTCTACCCCCCTTTAGTTTAAAGCCATTCCCCCTGGTCCTGTCGCAACAGGCCCTGCTAAAAAGGTTGTCCCCAACTTTCTTATAAGCCCTCTTTCAGTACTGATAGGCTGCAATAAGGTGTCCCCAAAGCCTTCTCTTCTCTAGGCTGAACAACCCCAAGTCTCTCAGCCTTTCTTCAGAGGAGAGGTGTTCCATCCCCCTGATAATTTTTGTGGCCCTCTTCTGGACCTGCTCCAACAGGTCCATGTCTTTCTTGTACTGGGGGCCTCAGAGCTGGACACAGGACTCCAGGTGGGTCTCACCAGAGCAGAGGAGAGGGGCAGAATCCCCTCCCTTGACCTGCTGGCCATGCTTCTTTGGATGCAGCCCAGGATACGATTGGCCTTCTGGGCTGTGAATGCACATTGCTGGCTCATGTCCAGCTTTTCATCCACTAGTACCCCCAAGTCCTTCTCTGCAGGGCTGCTCTCAATCCCTTCATCCCCCAGCCTGTATTGATACTGGGGAGTTGCCCTTGACCCAGGTGCAGGACCTTGCACTTGGCCTTGTTGAACCTCATGAGGTTCACATGGGACCACTTCTTGAGCTTGTCCAAGTCCCTCTGGATGGCATTGCGTCCCTCTGGTGTGTCGACCACACCACTCAGGTTGGTGTCATCTGCAAACTTGCTGAGGGTGCACTCAAACCCACTATGTCATTGATGAAGATATTAAACAGTACCGGTCCCAATACAGACCCCTGCGGAACATCACTTGTCACCAGTCTCCATCTGGACATTGAGCCGTTGACCACTACCCTCTGGATGTGACTATCTAACCAATTCCTCACGTACCGGACAGTCCACCCATCAAATCCATACCTCTCCAGTTTAGAGAGAAGGATGTTGTGGGGGACCATGTCAAAGGCCTTACAGAAGTCCAGATACACGACATTTGTAGCCCTCCTCGTAGCCCTTCTCGTGTCCACTGATGTGTAGCCCTCCTCGTGTCCACTGATGTAGTCACTCCATCACAGAAGGCCACTAGGTTAGTCAGGCAGGACTATGTGCCATAGCATAGTTATGCTATGTGCCTCCATGTGCCTTAGCATAGTTTCCAGGAGGATCTGCTCCATGATCTTCCCAGGCACAGACGTGAGACTGACTGGCCTGTAGCTCCCCGGGTCTTCCTTTTTTCCCTTTTTAAAAAGAGGGGTTACATTTCCCCTTTCCCAGTCAGCGGGAACTTCACTGGACTGCCACGACTTCTCAAATACGATGGAAAGTGGCTTAGCAACTTCATCCACCAGTTCCTTCAGGACCCATGGATGCATCTCATCGGGTCCCATGGACTTGTGCACCTTCAGGTGCCTTAGATGGTCTTGAACCTGATCTTCTCCCACAGTGGGAGGCTCTTCATTCTCCTAGTCCCTGCCTTTGTGTTCTGCGGCTTGGGCAGTGAGGCTCGAGCACTTGCCAGTGAGCAAGACTGAGGCAAAAATGTCATTGAGTAACTCCACCTTCTCCATATCCCAGGTAACCAGGTCTCCTGTTCTGTTCCAGAGAGTGCCCACATTTTCCCTCATCTTCCTTTTATGCCTGACATACCTGTAGAATCTTTTCTTGTTGCCTTTGACGTCCCTGGCCAGATTGAATTCTATCAGGGCTTTAGCTTTCCTAACCCGATGCCTGGCTGCTCGGACAATTTCTCTGTATTCCTCCCAGGCTACCTGTCCTTGATTCCATCCTCTGTAGGCTTCCTTTTTGTGTTGGAGTTTGTCCAGGAGGTCCTTGTTCATCCATGCAGGCCTCCTGGCGTTTTTGCCTGACTTCGTCTTTGTTGGGATGCCTCGCTCCTGAGCTTGAAGGAGGTGATCCTTGAATATTACCCAGCTTTCTTGGGCCCCTCATTCCTCCAGGGCTTTGTCCCATGGCACTTTACCAAGCAGATCCCTGAAGAGGCCAGCGCTGCTCTCCTGAAGTCCAGGGTGGTGACCTTGCTGTGCACCCTCCTCGGTGCCCTCAGGATCTTGAACTCCACCATTTCATGGTCACTGCAGCCCAGGCTGCCCTTGAGCTTCACATTCTACAGGAATGGCCGGAAGGAGGATCCGGGGAACTACAGGCCTGTCAGCCTGACCTCGGTGCCAGGGAAGATTATGGAGTGGTTCATCTTGAAGGCGCTCACAAGGCATGAGCGGGACAACCAGGGCATCAGGCCCAGCCAGCACGGGTTCACGAGAGGCAGGTCCTGCTTGACCAACCTGATCTCCTTCTATGACCAGGTGACCCGCCTAGTGGATGAGGGAAAGGCTGTGGATGTGGTCTACCTGGACTTCAGTAAGGCCTTTGACACCGTCTCCCACAGCATTCTCCTAGAGAAGCTGACGGCTCACGGCTTAGACAGGTGTACTCTGCGCTGGATAAAAAACTGGCTGGACGGCCGGGCCCAGAGAGTTGTGGTGAATGGAGTTCAATCCAGTTGGTGGCCGGTCACGAGCGGTGTTCCCCAGGGCTCAGTTTTGGGGCCGGTCTTGTTCAATATCTTTATCAATGATCTGGACGAGGAGATCGAGTGCATCCTTAGTAAGTTTGCAGATGACACCAAGTTGGGCGGGAGTGTTGATCTGCTCGAGGGTAGGAAGGCTCTGCAGAGGGACCTGGACAGGCTGGATCGATGGGCCGAGGCCAACTGGATGAGATTCAACAAGGCCAAGGGCCGGGTCCTGCACTTTGGCCACAACAACCCCATGCAGCGCTACAGGCTTGGGGAAGAGTGGCTGGAAAGCTGCCTGGCAGAAAAGGACCTGGGGGTGCTGGTTGACAGCCAGCTGACCATGAGCCAGCAGTGTGCCCAGGCAGCCAAGAAGGCCAATGGCATCCTGGCCTGTATTAGAAATAGTGTGGCCAGCAGGAGTAGGGAAGTGATCGTGCCCCTGTACTCGATACGGGTGAAGGCACACCTTGAATACTGTGTTCAGTTTTGGGCCCCTCACTACAAGAAGGACGTTGAGGTGTTAGAGCATGTCCAGAGAAGGGCAACGAGGCTGGTGAGGGCTCTGGAGAACAAGTCTTGTGAGGAGCGGCTGAGGGAACTGGGGTTGTTTAGCCTGGAGAGAAGGAGGCTGAGGGGAGACCTCATCGCTCTCTACAACTACCTGAAAGGAGGTTGTAGCGAGGTGGGGGTCGGTCTCTTCTCCCAAGTAACTAGTGATAGGACGAGAGGAAATGGCCTCAAGTTGTGACAGGGGAGGTTTAGATTGGATGTGAGGAAAAATTTCTTTACGGAGAGAGTGGTGAAACATTGGCAGAGGCTGCCCAGGGAAGTGGTCGAGTCCCCATCCCTGGAGGTATTTAAAAGATGTGTTGATGAGGCGCTTAGGGACATGGTTTAGTGGGCATGATGGTGTTGGGTTGATGGTTGGACTTGATGATCTTAGAGGTCTTTTCCAACCTTAATGATTCTATGATTCCATGATTCTATGATCCCCCACCAGCCCCTCCTTGTTGGTGAGAACAAGGTCCAGCATAACACCTCTCCTCATTGGCTCCTCTACCACTTGGAGAAGGAAGTTATCATCGACATGTATTATCCACAAAAAATCCAAACCAAACAACACCCCACCTGCAAAAGAAGAAAACAAAACAACAAAAAAGAAACCCTGAAAAACACAGATACTCAGATTTATTACTGAAAACAGCCGTTGAGGTTTGACGTGTGTGAATTTTAAAATGAAATGTTCAAAAGTGCATGACAGGGCTTGACACGGGATTAAGTTTTTGTACCATGAGTACCGTACTTGCATCTAAAGTTTAGTGTTGAATTCATCTGTGCCATGTGGATCACCTCATACTTAGGTGTTTAGTCAGTTCAATGTGGTTATGTAGGCTCTTTCTATCATTAATGGAGGAATTTTGTGCATTGCAGTTGTAAATTCTTACCTGTTCATTTTACTTTGACAAAGTTTCTAAGTCCGAAGCTGGATCTGCTCTCCTAAATATAAATATTTTCCTCCTGTACAAATCAGAGACTTTTTTTTTTATATATTTCAGATCTTGTAAAAACATTTTAGTAACAAACTAAACACATTTCTTTCACATTTTTGTGAGGTTATAGTAGGTTACCAATTAAAAAAAAAATCTTCATACTAAAATAAAAGGAAGAACAAAGGGAAACGGGGAGCAAGGTGGAGATTTCATTACGTTACAGTGATTTTCTGTATTACACTGTATTTCATTTGTGCCAAAGCCTATATTCTGAAGAGGAGCAAATCTATGGTTTTAAAAATACCATTGCAATTTTCTCTGACAAGTTTATCAAGAACATTTTTTGCTATAGTGAATAACTCCCATGGATACAACACTGGAGTTTTTTCAGGGGTCATTTTAGGATTAGGGCTTTATTTTAAAAAATGTTTATTATTCCCAGATCTTCTGGTTTTGGCTGGGAAAGAGTTCATTTTCTTTCTAGTAGCTGGTATAGTGCTGTGTTTTGGATTTAGGATGAGAATAATGTTGATAACACTCCGATGTTTTAGGTACTGCGGAGCAGTGCTTGCACAGTCAAGGCTTTTTCCTGCTTCTCACACACCCCACCAGCAAGTAGGCTCAGGGTGCACAAGAAACTGGGAGGGGATACAGCTGGGACAGCTGACCCCAGCTGACCAAAGGGATATTCCATACCAGATGATGTCATGCTCAGTACATAAACCGGGGAAAAGCTGGCTGGGGGTCCGCTGCTCAGGAACTGGCTGGGTATTGGTCAGCAGGTGGTGAGCAATTGCATTGTGCAACACTTGTTTTGTATAGTCTTTTATTATTATTATTATTATTATTTTCTCTTTCTTTTCTGTCCTATTAAATTGACTTTATCTCAGCCCATGAATTTTACCTTTTTTTTCAATTCTCTCCCCCATGTCACTGTGGGGGAGTGAGCGGATGACCGTGTGGTGTTTAGCTGCCTGCTGGGTTAAACCACAACAGTCTTTTAGTTTTCAGGATTCTGCACTGGTTCAGGGATGTCATGGAGGCTTATGTAATCAAATTAGGCAGGTGATAGATTTAAAAGTAAACTTTATTTTAACAAAAAATGTTTAACAGAAAACTAACTAGAAATGTGGCATCAACACTCCGACAACATCAGTAAACCACAGGTTCAGGATGGTGCACGAGGGATTAATAGTGTACAGCTGGCTTTAGAAATGCGGATCCAAAATTGTGCACAAACACTCATCTATAAGATGAGGGCTCTCAACCTCAAGGAGTTTCCTTGAGTGACGTCCCAACCCAAGGGGAGAGTCCTCGACTGCAGACCTGCTGCTCTGAGGAGGACCGACTCAACTTGCCCTCCAGCGGGGCTCCATTTATACCCAAGTCGAATCTGATCTGTGGTCAATTCCAGTTGGCTGAGGGCCTTAACTTTCTTACTCCTTGCCCAAGGTGTATATGTGACCATAATTACTGGCCCAAGGTGTGTACGTGATGGTCAGCACTTGCCACCTTAAAGGCACGAAAGTAAGAGCGTGAAAGGTAAGCACACAGTCATCTTAATGCCCCCAGTCTTTGTCAGGGCAGGTGCACCTTCCACAAGGGGTGAAGTTCCAAATCATTGGAGGTGCTCACTGTCCTAGGTACTTGCCCATACTATCCCACACACCCTGTAAAATGTCTGTAATATGTCTACAAATGTCCACAAAATGAAGTATATAGGATGTAAAAATAAATCTTGGGTATGTCTGCTTGATCACTTAAAAAACTTAGTATCTGACTATTTGCTTATGAAAAGATGCTCTGGCTAGATAAAATGCTTGAGTTTTTCACTCTGAAAGAGACATTTCTTTGTCTTTTGGAATAGACAAGTTGTTAGGTTAGGTATTTTATGTATGTTTCCTTCTGTTATCCACCTCAGAATCTTTCAAGGGGCTCTATGACAAATCTTACAATGTTTTTCCACCTGGTAAAGAAAAGTCTTTATGATTTTTCTTTTCTTTTTTTTTTTTTTTTAAATTGCAGGCAACAGTGTGGAATCAGAAGAGGAAAGTGAATCAGACCTGTTATTTATTTGAGAAGCAAAAGCTGCTGCAGACATATAAAAGCAGAACTTTAAATCAGCTTTTACTTCAGCTACAGAACTGAAATCATGTGGAGTCAAAACAGGTGGCTGAGAAATGACCATGTTCCATCCCATGGAGCATTATTGTACAACTAAAGCATTTATGCTCAAGACTGTTAGATTTTATAGTGTATTTCTGCACTTTACTTTCTTCATTGTTGTTCAGATATTATACAATAAGTACTTGGTCTGCAAAGAAATAAGGCACTTAAATCCTGATTAATTGTCCCTATAGGCAGTTGCATATGAAATGAAGATTAGGTGTTAAATGGCAAACACTTTTCTTTACTCAGCTTCTGTTATACTCAAAGTGCCTTTGTTTTCACTATTAAGTCTAGGCAGCTAAGGACTCTTTAAACTCTGTTGGAGATCCTGACCGAAGATAAGTGCCTTCCTACAGTTACATAATTAAACGTTGAAGAGAGAAGGGCTTATGATTTACTCTGTAATCTATGGCATGTGACTCCCACTCAACTGCCAGTTATGGCTCTCATTCTTGGGTACTTAATTCTCCCCCAGCATGAGTGTAAGGGTAGCCTAGGTAAGTATTTTGTGACTGTGGGTTCTTGCAAATGTCAAGACTCCTAAAAATCAGGTATTGCTGTGCACTGTGAACTTTTAACTCAGCATCCACAATACTTCCTGTGTTCTTTTCTGGATGTACACCTTAGTTGCTCACAGTTTGTAAACAACACATTCAAATCTCAGATACTTCTAATCTCTTTGTAATTATTGCAGGGGAAATTTTTTTTTCAGCACTGAGATTGCTGCCATGAGTGTAATAGGTAATCTGAGGTAACTCATTTTTCTGGTTTATGCCTCATACTTTCCACCCCTAAAAATATGGAAATTGGATATGACCTATTCTGTTAGGGGCTCTGTTGCAAATGAAAGCTCCAAGTGGAAGGCGATTATTATTCCTATTGTAATATGCAGTAATGTATTTCCTATCTGCACAAATCTCTCTTTCAGATTCTATGCAACAGAGTGTCTGTGTTGCATGGTGTAGTTGTACTTGAGCTGGTTTAGTGCTAGCAAATAAAAGAGAACCTGAAGCCAAATGATGTTGATTAGCTCACGTCCACACTGCTTAAGGCTAACACTCCTTATGGGTTTGTCTCAGAGACAACCAGTTGCAGGTAGTGACCTAAAAATTAATTAGTGTAGAAAATGAGAAGACATTGAGTGCCCAGTCCTTTTTCATTTATGAGTGTAGATCTACACCAAGATCCCTGAAGTAGCTCCTTAGGTGGTATGTCTAAGCCCAGTGCTCTGAAAACAACTAATATTATTTTCAATTTCAACCCCATCTACAGCTTGATGATTAAAGCATTTTTTACGCAAGAAAAGTAGGTTTGAATCTTCTAAGGAAGTGTAACAAATTGAATCTGAGTGTCTCATAAATACATAAAAAGAAGACAGCTCCATTACCACAATGCTTTTTAAAGTAATCTAGGTGTTCCATCAAGAATGCTTTCTGGGCTGTGGAGATTTTTCAACACGCGTATCCCTGTATTAATGGCTTAATTTGAGACATGCTGAATCGTCTGAGTGACAGTGGCTTACTTCCTGCATGAATGCTGGTTGCTTTAGTTCCCTTCTTGAGGGTCTCGGTGTATGTCTATATCACACAATGCACTACCATTCACATATGCTTGTGCAAACTGCCTGCAGGCTAAAGATGATACAGATACCACGTTACACGGCTAGGCCTTGGTCGGTTAGCTCTGAGGTAACACCACCTGGACACAGCTATACTGCTTGCAGTCTGTATGTCAGTGGTTTTGCTCTGTGTAAACACATCAGCTAATTTGGAGCTAGCTCAGAGCTATCATCTGAAATGTCATCAGGCAGTATGGTATAGATGCATC
This sequence comes from Spheniscus humboldti, assembly GCA_027474245.1. Lineage (NCBI taxonomy): Eukaryota > Metazoa > Chordata > Aves > Sphenisciformes > Spheniscidae > Spheniscus > Spheniscus humboldti. The sequence continues at coordinate 57,975,809 of CM049887.1, read as the reverse complement.
CTTAGGCATCTCATTCATTTTACTGAAGTAATTCTAAGTGATCAGTGTGAGCTTTTACAGACAAATCAAATTCAGGTATCAAAGACACAAATCTGCATCTTAGCCAATTTCTATCAAAATAATGATTTTTATCTATCCTCTGTCATCTAACAGCTGCCTTTAAAACATATCTGCCACAATTATGCTGATCATTCTTATCAAGATAGATCTCTGTGCAAAACATAAAGGTCTGGAGAAATAAGCAGCAAAAAAAAAAGGAAGACATGAAGCAGTCTTCTGATAGTGTTCACATTAGAGTGACAACAGTTAGAGAACCTACTGACAAAAAAAGAAAAGAGTAGTCAGAAAGGTTTGTGTTGAAAAATGACATCAACATTGCAAAAGGTCAGTCATAATTAGACAGCTGAAGAAATATCAGTATTGCTTGAAGGGACTGACTAGAATCCCTTTTAAAACACTGAAAAATACAAATGTTGATCTATACAAAGTGAAGTCTTGCTACATCATGGTATAATTGTAATTTATCATGGGGTTGTAAGTGGTACTTAATCCATTTTTAACTCTGGGATTTATATACATTTAAATGCTTTAGACTTTGCTCTAATTCACTCAAAGGTATTCTAAATTATGTTATATTTCAAAGTGAGCATATGGATTTGTGTTTATCATGAAAACTCTGTAATTAAACCAGGAATACTTCATTATTTTATTAATCTTATATTTTATCAGAAAGAATTAAAGAGACTTCGATAAATTTATCCTCTCATTACCGTTCTTCCTTTGAGCTGTTTTATATAATTTGAAACAACACTTGCTGTTGTGGTTTAACCTCAGTCAGCAACTAAGCACCACACAGCTGCTCGCTCACTCCCCCCCACCCGGTGGGATGGGGGAGGGAATTGGAAAACGCACAGTGAGAAAAACTCATGGGTTGAGATAAAAACAGTTTAATAATTTAAATATAATAATAATAATAATAATAATAATAATAATAATACACAAAGCAAGTGATGCACAGTACAATTGCTCACCACCTGCCGACCAATGCCCAGCCAGTCCCCGAGCAACGGTCCCCCTGGCCAGCTTTCCCCAGTTTATGTACTGAGCATGACGTCACATGGTATGGAATGTCCCTTTGGCCAATTTGGCTGTGCCCCCTCCCAGCTTCTTGTGCACCTCCAGCCTTCTCAGTTGGTAGAGCATGGAAAACTAAAAAGTCCTTGAGTAGTGCAAGCATTACCTAGCAACAGCAAAAACATCGGTGCGTTATCAACTTTGTTCTCATCCTAAATCCAAAACACAGCACTGTACCAGCTACTAGGAAGAAAAATAACTCTATCCCTGCCGAAACCAGGACAATATCCACCCCTTATTCTCTACCATCTGCGTCATGCTCAGTACTTAAACTGGGGAAAGCTGGCTGGGGGGCCGCTGCTTGGGGACTGGCTGGGCATCGGTCGGCGGGTGGTGAGCAATTGTACTGTGCATCACTTGCTTTGTGTATTATTATTATTATTATTATCATATTATTATTATAATTTTATTTCAATTATTAAACTGTTTTTATCTCAACCCACGAGTTTTTCTCACTTATGCTTTTTCCAGTTCTCTCCCCCATCCCACCGGGGGGGGGAGGGGGGAGTGAGCAAGCGGCTGTGTGGTGCTTAGTTGCCGACTGAGGTTAAACCACAACAGTCCTTTTTGGCGCCCAACGTGGGGCTGTGTTTCCACCCTGGGGCAGTCAGTTCCAGGTGGACTGGACGCCCCTCCAAGTGAAAGCAAATTGTGGCCTGCACTCTGCTGCCAAAGGGATTGAGAAAAACGCATTAGCAATATCAATTGTGGCATACCACTTGGCTGCCTTTGACTCCAGTTCGTATTGCAGTTCTAGCATGTCCGGCACAGCAGCACTCAGTGGTGGCATGACTTCATTTAGGCCACAATAGTCTACTGTCAGTCTCCACTCTCCATTAGACTTCCGCACTGGCCATATGGGACTGTTAAAGGGTGAACGAGTCTTGCTGATCACTCCTTGGTTCTCCAGTCGATGAATTAGCTCATGAATGGGAATCAAGGAGTCTCGGTTGGTGCGATATTGCTGCCGGTGCACTGTGGTGGTAGTGATTGGCACTTGTTGGTCTTCGACCTTCAGCAACCCCTTCATATGCTGCTAATAACTCTTTTTCAGTTGGAGTATAGTGGGCCTCGGACCCTCTGTATTCCAGATTCCAAAACCCTAGGGGTCGACCTCGAGTGTCCCCACGTGCTTTCTGCCAGAGGCTCCAGGTAGGGCCATTCTCCCCGGCTGCGGTGTAGAGCACATTTTTGACATCTTGTCCTGCCCGGACTGGCCCCAGGGCTACTGCGTGAACTATCTCCTCTTCAATTTGTTCAAAAGTTTGTCATTGTTCATGGCCTCATGTGAAATCGTTCTTCTTTCAGGTCACTTGATAGAGAGGGTTTACAATCAGACTGTAATTGGGAATATGCATTCTCCAAAAACCCACGACGCCTAAAAAAGCTTGTGTTTCCTTTTTGCTACTTGGTGGAGACATGGCTGTTATTTTATTGGTCGTATCCATGGGGATCTTGCCATTTTATTCCTAAAAATTGGATCTCTTATGCAGGTCCCTTGACCTTACTTTCTTTTATGGCAAAACTGGCCTTCAGCAGGATTTGGACTATTTCCTTCCCTTTTTCAAAAACTTCTCCTGCTGTGTTGCCCCACACGATGATGTCATCAATGTACTGCAGGTGTTCTGGAGCTCCACCCTGTTCCAGTGCAGTCTGGATCAGTCCATGGCAAATGGTGGGGCCCGACTAACTCAGTCGGTAGAGCATGGTAGTGATGTCTCGCTTGTGAGGTTTGTTTTTAAAACATTGACCATTGGTATGGAATGTCCCTTTGGCCAGTTTGGCTGTGCCCCCTCCCAGCTTCTTGTGTACCTGCAGCCTTCTCAGTTGGTAGAGCATGGAAAACTGAAAAGTCCTTGAGTAGTGTAAGCATTACCTAGCAACAACTAAAACATCGGTGCGTTATCAACTTTGTTCTCATCCTAAATCCAAAACACAGCACTGTACCAGCTACTAGGAAGAAAATTAACTCTATCCCTGCCGACACCAGGACACTTGCTGAGGGAAAACATTTGTCAAGCAATAGGTCAAATTATGTATGCTTTTCCAAATGTACTTTTCCCTTTTCCTTAAGCAATGCAGGAACTGCTGGAGCAGCTTTCAGATACATACAATGTTTCAGATGCACATTTAAACATTTTTAGTAGCAAGCAAAATGAGACTTCAGTATAATAAGATGTTCTTAAAATTAATATGCTACAATAGAAAATGGAAGTAAAGAAAATGAAAGAGTCAATGTTTCAGCTACAAATCCCGATGGGTAACACCTAGAAGTTTTGAACTAAGAACCTTTCCAGTGGACATTCAGGAAGACCAAACAAACATTGTCAGGTGCGAGCGAATTTCATTATTCTCACATAAAGAAGCTGCTGGCAAGCTTTGAGTTATACACATGAGCATTCTAGAGACTGTTGCTCCCACAGAGAAGAAAAGCAACAACAACAACAAGAACAACAACAACAGTGGAATACTTTTACTTAAATAAAGTGTTTCCTATCTTACTGGAGATGATGAGATATCTAGAAGAGTTTTCTATTCGGTCAGACCTTGATTGATAGGGCCAACTCAGGCAGGTCTGAGATCTTTCATAGAAAACCGAGGGACAGTCTTTACTGCTGAGTTTAGTCTTATTCCCATCAGATTACATTTAAGAGGCAACTTCTAGCCAGTACTTTGTAGAGATTATTGAGAGGAAAATCAATTTTGTTGAAAAAATAAGGATCAGATTTAACTTGAACTCTTAAATCTGACTTGCGCATCCTGTAATAAAATGGAATAAGTACCACCTCTTCAGCAAGTGAAAACACAGGGCATATCATCTTTCTACCTTCAGTTTAAGACCATGAATTCAAAGTACAGATTGCCCAGTTAAAGCTAAAAAAATGTCATATCATGTTCTTTAAAATAAATTATTATAGACTACCACACAAACTAAAAACTCAAGCGAACAAAAAATCCAAGCAAAAAACCTCAGAAGTCTCATGATATTTAGGATACAATTCTGTTGTATCTGGTGCCATTTGAGAAGTCTCTGAACATCCTGCCTACAACTTAGCTGCAGTCTGAGAAGGGCAAAGATGTCTTTAAAGTCCTCTGACAGTTCTTTAATATCTTAGGTACACCAGAATACCTTAAATGCTTTTAAACTGTACTAAATAAACTTAGACTTCTGTAACTGAGTCTCATGTTAGAGAAAGATTTAACTCCAGAGAAGGAATAAATTTTGGTATCTATCTACTGTTTGGATGTCTAAACTTTTATTATTATCAATGGAGACTGGGTCAACTCTGGTTAACTGTCTAGTTTCTGTTGACAGTATTGAAGAAGGTCTTAATTCAGTTGTCTAAATGTAAACATCTAGTGTCATCTTAGATGCTGTTGAGTATCCAGACTGTTACTTTGCTGGAAATTTTTCAGGTAAACGATGGTATTTCAAATTAATTTAGCTGCATGCATGTGAACAACAGTTTTCTAAGTACTGTGTAAGCATAAACACTTAATTCACATGTAGATATCTCTATTTAGGGTTGTCGGTTTTTTTCTGAGATTTCTTATGGACCTTGATCCTGGTAAACATTTCCATTAATTTCCCTGTTGCTGCTGAATCATCCACCCCGGCCCAGCTTTCTGTCTTTCTAAGAGAGGGCTTCTTGGGTTGCCCTTCAGGACTTTCTCTTGCAGGTGTAACTGGATTCATTAGTTTGTCAACAGGAAACCAAACTACTTAGTCTGGCCTGTGAAAACCATATCAGAAGCTGGAGAAGGTATAATCACTGGTATTTCCCATTTTCCTGCTTCTCATACTGTCCGTGTAGGCATTTTGGGACAGTGAGGTACTAGCTGTTGCTGACCAGGGAGGTTCCGGGCTGTCTGTGGTCTGACTTTGTGATCCCACCTGTATTTCTTCCCCAGGGAGAGGTGTTTGTGTGCCCTATACAGCAAGTTCCAGGCTGGCAGGGTTTCTGTGCCATCTTACGCAGGCGAGTGGTACCTTTTTTATGAGAGAGCAGTCTGAGTATGTTTACTTGATGTAAAGTTTTTCAATAAATGTTCCCAGATTATTAGGGTGTAGGCTGAGGCATAGCATGGAAAGAGAATAGCATGGGCTAATTGCCATGTAATTTTGGGATAGGTGTTTTCAGGCTTAGTGCATTTCACTCAGTGGTATTTTTATAAAATTTTAAATCTCATATCATCCCCAAAGCCTTTGTTTAGTTAGAATTTTATTTTGCGATTATGAAAACAATGTAAACATAAGTAAGGAGAATTTGATAGGGTAATACGTTCATACTGCTTGTATGTATGAGACTTTGTACTTTGCTTAATCTGTGTTTTCTATAAATAATTTGAAAACATAAATATTTGGCATTTTATTTAATTACCAACCTGCCATGACACCGTAACTCTTATTCCAAGATAGATAATTAGAAACGATGGGTGGTCAATGCCATTATATATTTTTTCCCTGGTTTCTTTGTGTGACTCAGATGTATTGTTCACTAATATTAATCAAGTAACATCACCTACATCATACCCAATAATAGTAGTATTGCAAACCGTGTTATGTATACATAAAAAGTATAGAGAAAGATTCTGTATGCTCTAGAGAAAATAAATAAAGACAAGTCATCCATGTAAATGAGCAAAGAGATTAATACATGTGTAAGCTTCTGTCAGGAAGTTCTAAGGAAATCTTTCTTTTCTGTACTTGTTCTAATGTAGATACTTTATTTTAAGGAAATTAAGTAAATTATCAAAACCTATGAGGCTCCAAAATTTTCATTACATCAGTAATGAAAATACAATGGCTCAAAAATATTTTAAGTATTGTCTCTCTCCGGTTAATTGTATCTGCTTCAATTTTTCTTTGAAATATTTTTAAAACAGAAAGAAACATCATGTGGAACATTCCATTTAGACTGATGAATGGTCAATAGGAATTATCTTATGTTTTTTTTTTCTTTTTCTCCCCTGCTCAGCCCTCAGTTCTCTTAGCTTTTTTCACTTTTAAGACCTGCAAGTACACTAAAAGATATTACTTAGCTCCAACTCCAAATATTTATTTTGCAAAATGTCTATTCCATAAAATGTTTACATTAAACCAAATGTATTTTAAATTAAAAATCTTTATTATAGTTAAGAGAAATGACAATATTCCAAAATATACAAAGTTTTTTGAGTTCTGTGAGATTGCTTTAATGTATTTGTGTTTGGGTTATTTTAGTAAAAGAAGGAAATTAAATTCCTGTTTATCTTTATAAGCTGACATAACATGGTAGGACTTTATAATTAAGTTAATATTCTGAGCAGGGATTTCATTCATTTGGTACATGAATAACATAAAATTGGTTCAACATAACACTGCATAAACCATTAAGAAATAACAGAATTTTGGAGTAAAAAAAAAAAAAAAAAACTTAGCCTACTGATCTTCAAATATATATACACACACACATCTTAAATATATATATACACACATATATATAAAAGAAACTAAGCAACCCAACCATCTGTATGGAAACTACTTCCTAACATTTTTTTCTTCAAATTGCTGTATAAAAAAGCTTTAATTAATTATGTAATAAAGTCCATGTACAAAAACGAGTACATGAAAAGATTATGTCAGTCAAGTTCTTGGCTGTATAATATTTTCATTATAAGATTATAATATTCACATTCCATACACCTTTGTAAGCCTTACTTACATTTTATTATCAGAACATAGGTGAAGTTCCAGCCACACTTCCATGAAGAAAATCTTTACCGTGTTGTTTATGTTGTCTAAAAATTCATATTAGGAAAATATATATAATAAATAAGTGCCATTATTATGCTTCTTGCTTCTTTCCTTTCTGAGACTATGAATCTTGGATATTCAACCACTTGGGCTCAAAATAAAAAAGGAGAGGTTTCTAAAGCCAAACCTTCAGTCTGGTAGTTTGCTTGCTATCATGCACAGCTGGGATCTATGGAAATGAACTCCCTTCAGCTGAATAGGACTTTTATATAAAATATATTTCTTAAAAAATGCTGTGCTTTGTGCATCTTACTCTGATGATGTGCAATATTTCCCAGTTGTAATAGGAAAAAAGTTATTCTTATTCAGTTTCTTGGGGGAAAAAAGAAAAACACCTATTCACACGAGAAGATGCAAGATTATGAATCTTGTGTGCATGAAGGTACCTCCCTTGGAATTTTGATTGAAGCATCTAAGCTTTTTAAAACCCTGAGCTTTTGTCCTGGTTTCGGCATGATTTCTTCATGCATCATGACAAATTTGAGGATCCATATTGTACTGTGGGGTGAGATTTGTAAAACCAGTTTTGATCTCTTTTCTGAAAAGTATTTCATGGTGTACAAATAAATGAATAAAAATATATAAGTATATATATTTCTCTCTCATAGGAAGAGTGCTTAATTCTAACATCATTTTTGGTAAGTGTTCTAATTAGTAAGTTGTTACAGGATATTATGTGAGTTCAGAGAGGGGAATGAATAAAGGGAGCTGGTAGAAGAAAGGTCTGTATTTTATGAAAACAAAGGCTGATTTGCTTATACTTTAAAAGCGCTCTACAAGACATATAACTAAATAGATTTGAAAGGTTTAAGACTAGTTAGCCTAAGTGGCTTCAAGATTGTTCTAGCTTCTGCTAAACCCTTTTTTTCAGATCTCGAATCTCCTCAGGATGTTTATGGAGAGCCTGGATGCCAAATGGGAGGAGCGGACTCCATCACCCAGCAGGGGCTAGTTCCATGTCGCTGTTGCCCAAATTTCAGTATCTTTCATTATGATCCATTTTCAGATTGGCTCATTGTCCGTATACTATGTAGTGTACTATGTCTCTGAAAAAGAGAAAATATAAGTTAGATCAGTATCCACTTTTCTAAATCAGCTATGCTAACTTATCCAAAAATATACAGAAGTTATTAGATTAAAGTTATAAAGTTATTGTCATCAGATCCAATAGCTTCACAAAAAGGTTCTAAACGAAAATGTGATTAGGAAAGACAAGACCATAGATTTAATTAAAACCTCTCTGATATCATTAACTTCCAATTCACGACTTACTATTATGGTTCAGCAACACTTTTAAAAATTCTTTTAATGTCAAGTCTGAAGGGCATTGTTAGCTAGGAACTCAGAGAGACAAACTTGTATGGTAGTCAAATCCCAGTGCAAATGAAAGGCTTTTATAAACTGTTATCTTTAGTATACTAACATCTTTAACAAAGGTCAGTGTTTGTTTTTATTCTTTTTTGTTTTCTTCCTGTGGTATATAGATCTGCACTTTTATTTTTGGTCTTGTTTGGTGTATCTTTGCCTCCAGGACTACAGTATTGTGACTAGATTGAGGAGAAACAACAGAATATTTGTCTCAAAATGACTTTGACATAGGGGTATTATTAACTGGAATTTCAGATAAATAGTTTATGAATTTTTCTTGTTCCCTTCATATTTAGCTATATAGCAGATGTTTAAATGGAACCCAAAATATAAAAATATCTATGGGTGCCCATAGATATTAATAGGCATAATCTGAATTGCGGATTTTATGTTACATGCTACTGATTTGAGACAAGCATTTGAAATGACTTGTGAACAGAGGACAAATTCATGCAACAAGTTATATCCAGTTACAGAAATCAGAAAACCTTTACATTATTTCTGTCAATATTTTCATTGTGAAACATTAATTTTATTTCACAATGTATTATATTTTCATCTTTAAAAATAGCCCTTATGATGACAGACCACAGAAAGGCTTATCTCTTTTTGCTTAAAAACTAACCAAACAACAACAAAAAAAAAACTATTAAAATTTTTTAAAAGGCTTATCCTGTAAATGAAAATTGTCTGGTAATGTGATATGATAAGGCATGAGATTTTCTGTTTAAGTAACTGCTTAAACTTTTTTTTTCCCTTCCTTTCCTTTTTTTATCCTTTTCTCTCCTTAAGAAATGAGAGAAATTTGTACTGTACTCTCCATGGAGTAGCCCTTTTCCCAGTTTATTAAACTCTACTACAAAATCATTCCGTTTAGAAGGGAAGTTTGTCTCTGGTATCTGAATTCTTATTGCTTTTATTCACAGGTTCATCCCAAAGTGACTGTATCACTATCCTACTCTAAACAGAAAAAAAAACCACTTTTTATAGTATTTATAACAACACAAGCAAACAAAGACAAAACCCAAGATCAGTCAACCCAGCATTGAACTGAACCCTGATTTATAAAGATAGCATTTTGAACTGTTTTTAATATATTCCTGTGTGATTTTGCTTTACCTATACTGAAACACAATGGGGTAGCAAAGAAAACATCTTTAAAATATATTGTATTATCTCTGAGCTTTGTTATGTATTAAATATTAAAGTTACAGACTAGAATATGAAATGAATTGATCATATCACTATATAAAAAAAAAAAAAAAAAAACCAAACACCAAGAGAGGAAAAAAACTTTCCCATTTCTTAAAAATGCAAAAAAAAGATCCTTGTTTCTCTACAGAATTGCAATTAACATATTCCAGTAAACACATTTTAAACATCTGCTAAAGAGATGGTTGCTAAAATAATGATTGCAAAAAGACTGTAATTTTATTTGGCAAACTTCATTCACTTAAATATATCCCCTGAATTTGTTATATAATTCTAAAAATAAATTAATGTGATGAAGTCTTAAGAGAGTCCAATTTTTCCCAATATCCAGTAGCAATTTAACATAATTTTCCTGTTTCTATCATTGGTAAATATAATTTTATCACCATAAAAAATGGTTTGCTTTAATGATTATAGTCTGAGGAATAGGAGTGTACTACACCCGAGGTTCTGACTGCTCATGATCTTCTATGTCTGGAAGTTGGGATAAGGAAAGTTTTTCCATCTGCTGGTGCCAAAGAGCTAGGAGAGAGAGAACTATGTTTTTCAAAGTAAGAGAAAAGAGTTAATCAGATCTCACTTGAATTAGTCTAAATTATTATCTACTTCTGTCTTCTACAGCCTAAACAACTGTAAAATCCATTTAGATTTACAGATAACCAGTAAAGAATGACCAAGGAATTTATTATGATTCTATTTAAAAAAAAAAAAAAAAGAAAAAGAAATTTCATTAATTTTCCCCATGCACACACCAGTTCAGAACTTACAGTCCCTTTTTCAGAAGATATTAACCACAAAGACCTTCAAGATTTACTGTAATTATAAAAATAATTAATGCTATTTAAAAACCTATCAACAATTGTTTTCAGATAAAAAATTAATGACTGACACAAAAAATCAGAATTGCAATAGCACTCAAAAAGGATGAATTGCACAATTAATGAGAGTTTTGTGACTAAGTTCATGCTATATATTATTTTCATTCTGAATGCATCAGATATTATTCATAATTCCCACAGGACTTTGTTAATAAGATGTAAAAGCTAGTGCTTATGAAAGACAATTAACTATGTATTCCCTAAACCTCTGAGAAATCTCAAAAACATTTGAAAGTGCAAAAAATAACCTAGGCAAGAATATTTTCTGAGTTTTTAAACAGTGCTTTACTTTATCTGTTTTGATGACATCTTAAAAATTAAAAACTCTGTTTTTTCCTTTCAAGTATCAATCATACTTATGAATAACCCCACTTAAATTTCTATAATAATATTTTAAAATAATAAAGATCAAGTTTGATTCATTTCTGTTTAAGCAGTCTGTATAATATTAGGAAAAAAATTCTGCTCTAGAGCCTCTGATTATTTTTTTTTTAGTCCTTTAAATTTTGTTTCAAGTTCAAAATATTGCAGAAAAATAACATGAAAAATTTTATTGTGTTTACTGACGATTCATGCCACATGATTTATTTCTGTTGGAAAATGAACAAGACCTCATGTTGCCTCTTTGGAAGTGTTGGCTCAAATCCTCATCCAAAGTGAACTGAAACTGATATTAGAAATTCTTTATCCCCTTCCCAAGTAAATTTACTGCCAACTTTGGCTAAGTTGCCCAACATCCTGTATTTGGTTTACATGGCAAGGTTTTGGTAGCGGGGGGCTACAGGGGTGGCTTCTGTGAGAAGATGCCAGAAGCTGCCCCCATGTCTGACAGAGCAAATGCCAGCCAGCTCCAAGATGGACCCACCGCTGGCCAAAACTGAGCCAATCAGCAACGGTAGTAGCGCCTCCGGAATAACATATTTAAGAAGGGGGAAAAAACCTGCTGCACAACAGCAGCTGGGAGAGAGGAGTGAGAATATGTGAGAGAAACAACTCTGCAGACACCAAGGTCAGTGAAGAAGGAGGGGGAGGAGGTGCTCCAGGCACTAGAGCAGAGATTCCCCTGCAGCCCATGGTGAAGACCATGATGACGCAGGCTGTCCCCCTGCAGCCTATGGAGGTTAATGGTTGAGCAGATATCCATCTGCTGCCCTTGGAGGACCCCATGCCAGAGCAGGTGGATGCACCCTGAAGGAAGCTGTAACCCCATGGAGAGCCCACGCTGGAGCAGGCTCCTGGCAGAACCTTTGACCTCGTGGAGAGGAGCCCACACTGGAGCAGGTTTTCTGGCAGGAGCTGTGACCCCGTGGGGGACCCACTCTGGAGCAGTCTATTCCTGAAGGACTGTACTCCATTGAAAGGACCCATGCTGGAGCAGTTCTTGAAGAACTGTAGCCTGTGGGAAGGACCCATGTTGAAGAAGTTCATGGAGGACTATCTCCCGTGGAAGTGACCCCATGCTGGAGCAGGAGAGGAGTGTGAGGAGGAAGGAGCAGCAGAGACAATGTGTGATGAACTGACCACAACCCCCATTCCTTGTCCCTCTGTACCATGTGGTGGGGAGGAGGTAAAGTCAGGAGTGAAGTTGAGCCCAAGAAGAAGGGAGGGGTGGGGGGAAGGTATTTTAAGATTTGTTCTTATTTCTCATTATCCTACTCTGATTTGATTGACAATAAATTAAACTAATTTCCCCAAGTCAAGTCTGTTTTGCCTGTGATGGTAATTGGTGAGTGATCTCCCCCTGTCCTTAACTCATGAGCCTTTCGTTGTAACTTCTCCCTCCTGTCCTGCTGAGAAGGAGTGACAGAGTGGCTTGATGAGCACTTGGCAGCTAGCCGAGGTCAAACCACCACACATTCGAAACTCTGTATCCTACCTCTGGAGTTTTGAGTTCCAAGGCAACTATAATTCAATAAACTTATGGGCATACAGGTCTTGACAGTGTCAGGGAATGCAGGAGCTGGTTGTTAATCAGCTGAGCAAGATCAGGTTATATTAAAGACTGCAGTCTCAAGCGTGTCCAAGGATGTTTCCCATTGCTAGATACCAGTGAGTCAGATCAGAGAAAATAAGAAAGTAGGAGACAGAGTGATCCCACAACACCCCACATTAACAGATGTTTCTGATACAGATAGCAAGTGAGGAGATTATTGTGGTACCAGCAGAGCAATGATGTCCAAATGATGCCTGAAGAATAACACTGGAGCTGAAACTTAGCAAGCAGAAAATGGTAGAAAGGGGAAGCTGGAAAAGCAAGAGGCAGTGACAGTAGCAGCTGAGGTCTTAACCCAGGTGTTTGCCCTGTACGTCAGGGATTGGAGCCATTTTTTGGTCTCTTGTTAGCTCATCTTTATAGAGAACTATCATTACTTCCCCTGCTTCTCAGTGCCAAGAGCCTCCTCTTTTACCTGTTTTCTTCCAGCATGACTGAACATAGTCCTGAGGAAGCCAGCAATCATGTTTTTTGTTCCTTGGCTAACAGCATGACCACATAATACAATTTTCCCTTATCTAGCATGCCCCAATTCACTCCTCTGCTAGAGAACTCCAGAATGGTTTTATGATTCCTGTCACACAATTTTGCAAGTCTCTTTTCCTTAGCTTTAATAGGAAGACATACCTCAAAACACTCTGGAATATACTATCACTCAAAGGAAATGGTTTTGCTTGGACATGTTTAGAAGCTTCAATCTACAAAGCAAAAATTAGTTAGCTGATCCATTTGAAGAGAAATATCTTTGCAAATTTACCAGTGAGGTGTGCCAATTTTGTTAAGGAAGATTGAGCCAGGTTTTGGAATCACTAGAACGATGTCCTACGTGCCTAGACAAAGCTGGGTTGCAGTGCTGAACCTAAATTCTCCCTGTGAAACTAATCTACGTAAAAATGCAAATATTCATTGGTGCACTGTATTGTACCTTATATTCCATTTTTTTCAGAAAGGGAATCCCTTTTGAAATGATGACTTTTAAATCCCAAGGATAAGAATCGCTTGCTTGGTGTAATAATAAATACTTCCCGTATTTCTGCTAAAAGTTCCTGAAAAATCGAACAGATATTACTTATCATATGTAGCCCTGTAGCTCACATATATACAGCATGATCATTGCTACTAACACCACACAGGTTTTGCACTGAGTTGGCAAGGCCTTAGAACTGAGATTTGTCAGGTTTACTTTGCCTGAACTTGTCTTGACCTGCCTGGAACTTTGTTTTCAGTTGGTTTGTTGTTTCTAAAGATTATTGGCTATGCCTAATTTGTATTACTTTTGCTAGTCTTTGTATGGTATGACTGTAGCTTTTATATTAATAGTAGCAATATGTAGTTGCTCTGTGTAGATATTTACAATTCGTGCACAATAATGTAGTGTATAGAAAGTCAGGTCTTTCAGGGGTGGAGACAGAATGTGGTGTAGAAGGACACAGACTGGGATGATAACAAATGGGACATGGGCTTGGCAGTGGAGACCCCACAACCACAAACAACTCACTAGTGGTCAGCTGAAGACATATGGGCCAGAATTTGGACACAATTGGGCTTGAGTTAACAAAGAGTGAGCATGTAGCACACATGAAGTGCACCACAGATGATAAATTCAGATACTACATGGAGTTGCAAAGTAATGAAGAAACTGTAAGCTGCTAGAAAACATTAAAAAAAGAGAAATGTCCAGGTGAATTCTAAGAGAAAGGAGAGAAGTAAGAGGAGACACCATCAACATCAGTCTTCCCAGTGAGGCACTTCAAGACAAGCTGCAAATTCCAACCCTTACTGGGAGAGGACTGGCACTATTGGTGAAATGTCCATGGGGGTAGTGAGAGAGTGAGAATGACACCGAAAAGAGAGAGATACTAAGTGTGAGCATGTAACAATTTTAACTGCATTATTATACTAATAATATATTTTTCCCTTTATGTAAAATGTGTTCCTTGTCTGCCCATCACAAGAGTTTGTGCATAACAAATAGAATATATAACTAAAAGCTTAGAGGTTATTTCCCTGGTTTTAGACAAACTATACAAAAATCAATCCATTTTCAGTTAAAAAACTATACAGTTTATGATAGCAAAATTGACAGGAGAATATTTGGCTGGATTAAGACTAAGAGTTTCTCTAATGTGTACATTAATCCACTTATGGATGATGTAGGTTGTAACAGCAATCCACAAAGACTCACAAATCATAATTGTTGTTCACTTTTTTTAGATAGAAAATTTTCTTGATTATGAGTAGCTGAGCAGATGTATCAAGGAGATATTCTCAAAGCTCTCACTGATAAATAACTTTTCTCTGTGTTCAATGAAAAATGGTAGACTTACTTACAGAAACAGAAACTTAGTGAAAATATTGGATATTTAGAAAAATAAGGTTTGCTACCAAAGAAATTCTTGTCAAACAGCATCCGACTCCAGAAAATGAACTACTTGACGTTATCTATGACATGCTATGTTTTTTAACTTAAAGGTAGTGCTATAAAAATAGGATTGTTTTGATACATCTTGTTAAATCTTAAAATATTTTTTAAATATAAATATGCTCATATAAATACAATTCTTAATTTTATATTATTAATTAGTTAGGGCTGAGTGCCAGTAAGCTTTGAATTTGTATGATTCACAGTAAAAAGATTGATTTTCAGGAACAAATCCTGATGTCCTTGAACATGTTTTTTTATTCCTACTAAGAAAGAGGTAAAATTCATAGAATATGGAAATAAATCATGAATTTTTGGATTATAAACAGAAAAGGACAGCTATGCTTGATTGATTTTTAAGAAAATATTTACAAGGAATGAGCAGGAAAGTATAATTATTAGAAAGCTGAAGAGTATATATTGAAACATATGACTATAATAACAATTGCATTGTATGTTTTGATGTAAATCCTCAAATGTTTGTTTTACATATGAACACAATAATGCAGAAAGTCTCATTACATTTGGTTTGTTGAACCTAATAACATAATTCAAGCATCATTTTTTACTGAGGCTAGAAGAATTCAAAAGTGTATTAGCAAAAAAACCCTTTGTATGTTAAATCCTAGTAGCACTTCTCTGAAGACTGCTTCTTACAACCGTTACATTCCACTTTTCCTCAAACTATTGATTTGCTAAGTGTATTAAATTAGCTCGCATGCTGGCTTTAAGATACTGTTAGTGGTAATTAATTTACAGTTGTTCTAGTATTAAAGACACGTCAAATACCCATAATTGTACAATTTTTTTTCTGTTTTGTGGAATAATGACACACATTTGTTTGGAATTTATACCAGTTTCTTTGGAAAATCTCTAAAGGTGTTGTTATCCTATAATGTGTACCACTTGCATAGTTTAAAATCATAGTTAAAAAAACCCAATACATTAATATATTTCACCACTTCCATTATTTAACATGTTAAAAAAAAGCTATTAGAAATATGATTGAAATCTGATTTTTTTTTGGTTTTGTTTTTTTTTTTTTTTTTCTCTCATAGGATGAATCATTCCAATCTAAGATAGGTATTTACATAACCAGATTGAATTGCACTCTGGAGGTGCTCCACTTCTGTCCATTGATCATAAAAGAAACTTCACTGCCTTTGACCAGAAAAGTAACTTCAGATAACTGATTTGCTCAAATAATTTTTACAGTGTTAAATAAACTGGGCAACATTAACTGTTTCAGCATGTTTCATAAACTAACATGTTTTCACTCCACCTTGTTGTCCTTTCATAACACAGCTAGAAGATGTGAGAGAGTACCTGAGATATATCAATTTTACACTATCTGAAGATGTGGATCTGAAAGATTAATCCAGTGGACTAAACTTTTGTCTTTAACCTAATTAAGAAAGCAGATCAGGATAAGTACAGATCTTCAAGGGCAATAGGCATTTATCTTCCCTATGAATGTCTGCAATTGTTTTTACTCAAATATCTGCTTTCCCTGGAGAATTTTTCTTAGGGATATGAGGAGTTAAACTAGCTTAAAGGCTGTGGCCATTTGCCACTAGCCTGTCCTTTGCTTGAGACATCTAAGCTTTGTATGCTTCAACCTTTCATGACTTGACATGGACAAGAATAATTTCTTTAGTGTTATTTTAAGTTTTCATCATATAACCAGGAATTTAAAAACAAATTGCAACTACGCTGAACCAATTCCATTTGTAATTGAAGACATTTGAATATTATCTTTAACAAGTCATTAGGAAAATGTGTCAAAAACAACTTTAAATTGAATATTTTTGAGATATTCTGGACCTAATCATGCTACTATTGAAGCAAAATCTAAAACTCTCACTGACTTCAGTGGGCTCAGGATTATATGCACAGCAGGAGACAAGACTCAGGAACCCATGAGGTCCTTTTCATCCCTGTTACTACAATAGGAGCAGAAATCTGCTGCAGGCATGATAATGTCAGGTTGTAAGGCTTGAGAAGTTTGAAAGCTAGGACTTGCATGTGAACAATATTTTTTTTGAGAAGTACAACTAATATAAATGAAGCTGTGGTTTTGAAATTAAGTTTCTATTTGGTATAAACATTAAGGACTACAAGATACCAATATATCTGATACAGATATACATTTTATAATTATGTTGGCTTAAGATTATGATGGTTGTTTGAAGCCTTTTCTTACTGCGAAAAAAGGCAGGATTTTAATTAGTTTTATTTCCAGCATTCAGCTGATGTGGATGGGTGACAAAACGAAGTGTGAGACATGGAAATCATTGTAAAGTTTTTACTGCAGTATGAGTACATTTATTCAGTGCAGAACAACTGGAAATCAGCTTGAATGCCCTGTCAGGGTAACTAACTCAACCTCTTCTTTTACATTTCATGTTCTTTTCCTCACTAACAACAGCAGCAGCTGCACTAGTCTAAATTCCCAGAATTATTATTATGATATTTTTTAAAAAAATCGTGTTCTTGAACATTCAAATGCTCTAATTCTAGGAAGAGGTAACTGCATCAATTTTTCAGATTTGGTATCTTCACAGTTTACACAGCTTTACGATTGCCTACATGCCACCAGAATGAATGCAAAAGATTAGTGATTAGAGGCCAGGTTCAGATCTCGGAGCTGAATTTAAACACTGTAATTACTGGGTAATTCAGAACACTGAAAATGGACATTTAGGTACCCTATGCCATTTAAAGAGTGATTCAGAGTATCTGATTCAGGGCTCTTTTTCCTCTTTATAGGGAGCCAACATACCTCACACAACCATTCAGCTTTCTGTATGCAAACAGATTAATGATTATAGCTAGTAAATAGCAAACAGTAGTAACAGGACTACACTGGGTTCCCTCAGCTCTCTCTGGTAATAAGCATCTGGCTCTATCCTCCCCACTCCCATCCCTACCCCATGTTAGCCATCTGCATCCATCTAGGATTCAGAAGACCTCACATTTATTGGAGAACAGATGCTGAACCAAAAAAGCTTGCACCTTCTATATAACAACCAGTTTATCAGATTATTTACCTGCAACATGGAAGACTGGTTCTTAGCTGTGCTTAACTTGAGAGAGAATTAAGCTGTTATCTCCTCCCAAAATGGAGTCAGATTTTCTTGTTCTTCTTTCTCTACTACTGTTTTGAAAAGCCTCCTGTGCAGTGAACAACTAAAAAAAACCAAATAAATCTGACTATATTAGTTCTGCTACATAAGATGGCCAGGCACTTCATTACAGTCATCCATGATTAATTTTAATCTGGCTTAATTTTGGACTGCTCCAGCTATATCTCCTGTGATCCAGTGTATAGCACATCTTAGCAGTACAGATGCAACCAAGAGATGACTCTACGTTACAGTGTTCAAATTCAGAGCAGAAGCACACTTTGTGCAGTGAATATCCTGATTGTCCCCACCTTTTCATTTGGATGGAGTGGTCTTGGAGCATCTGAATGGAATTACTTTAGGCTGAAACTAAATTAAAAGGTGTGGTCCAGGAGCACACTGAATGCACTTAACTGCCAATGGGTACATTGTCCATAGACTAGAGCTAGTCCAGAAAGAAGACTAGAATATGAATAGCATGGACATTACACTTTTAGCACCGTTCACTCTACAGGTAGATTCCTATTGCTTCTTCCTTTTCAAGTCCAGAGACTAGCAACTATAATCCATGATGCTGGTTTCTGTGATCAGCTGTTTTCAACGTTTGGTGTGTGGGCTTGGAGTGATCTGAAAGTTGTAAATGAACAACATATTTGGACAGAGTGAGGGACCTTCTCTATAGGCTTTTGAGGCATGACAGGTCTTATTCACATAAATATTCATTGTAAGATAAAAGGATAGCTCTGTTTAGCTTTAGGATCAGTGACAATATCAATTGAATTTAAGTATCTTTGAAACTGAGTGACAAATGAGAGTGAATGTTTTATATTGCACTTGGAGAACAGATATTCAAGTTCTGGCTAAGTGCCAGTATAGGTTTTCTTAATTTTGGCCAATATTAGATTAGACTGGTAGATTATGATCATGTCCCTCTTACTGAAGGGAGACTTGGATCCTGGAGTTAATTTTGTTGACTTTTTTTTCTCCGCATAACATTTCTAAATGAGGATTATTATTTAGGGTCAGCTATGTTTCAAGATTTCAAAACCAGCTGCATTTTCCCAAATAAATTGTATTGTAATTTCTCATACTTTCAGACACCAGTATTTACCACTATACATTTCCTCTGAGGTTGTTCTTATATTCATAACACACAAACTATCTCCATCACAGAAAACCTCGAAGGATTTTTTTAGTGTATGTTGGACTCAGAATTCTGCTATATGAGACATACTTTTTCTTGAATAGTTACTTTAACAAAAGGCAGCAGCACCATCTATCATAAAACTGGTGTTACAAAGATATCACTTTTCTTTAGAGATGTATAATTTTTCAAGGCTGACTAGAATTATATAAATCTCATTCAAATTTATTACCATGGTATGGCTGAACCTTGTCTTTGAATACCTAGCACGAAGGCCTTATTTACTATTTTCTGAAAGGAATAACTATCTTTTGTCCGTATTTTGTTTTCAAACATTAAAAAAATCTATTTGTCATATCATGCCTGCCATCTTTCTAACTTTGTAAGAAGAAGGATTCATTCCTACAGCATTCTCTGCATCCATTCTTGTTTGTACTATTTTTTAAGCTAAGAACTAATCCAATTGCTTCTGATTTTTAATAGAAATAACCTTATTGATTTATATGGAATTTGAATCAAGACTTTAAATTACCGTGTTATCTCAACTTAGAATGTCATATATTTTTAAATTCAGTAGTTCTTGAAATATGATAAGTGTCTTTTCACTACAAAGAATGTATTCTATCAAGGGTTCATTAATTATGATTTCTTCTTACTAATATTAATAACGAGCAACTTTTGAATTCCATATACATATTACTTAAGCCATCCACTGAGAGACTTGGAGAGCCACTTGTCGTCTCTATCACTGTCTGCAGTCTCTCTGTATTTCCACAGCATTTTGTCATTCATATCCTTTATAATGTTACTTGCTCTGAAAGAATGATAGCTATTCTTTAAAGGCAAAAAATATGGTCCAGTCAGTATCGTCAAATGCAGTTGGCACAACCATACATTGATTGATCTCCAAGAAATCTATTAGATGTTATACAAATGTAATGGAAGTGATAAATAACAAAAATAACACAAAAAAGATGCATAGCACTTTTAAATGTAATAAAATTGATTAATATTAGTCTTATTTATGTATTTTTCCTCTTGAATAGTCATGTGACATTTTTATCAGTTTCGTTTTCTCATCAATTTGAAATGTATTCAGCACATTTACATGCAGCATGAATAAAGTCCCTTAATTATGCAATGATTAAAAAAAAAAAAAAAGCAAGCACTTTTTCTGGTCTTGTCCTTTGCATTCAAGATAGCAGATGAACCAACAAAGCTTGCACCTTCTATATAACAGCCAGTTTATCAGATTATTTACCTGTAACATGGAAGACTGGTTCTTAGCTATGCTTAACTTGAGAGAGAATTAAGCTATTATCTCCTCCCAAAATGGAGTCAGATTTTCTTGTTCTTCTTTAATCTACATTTAATCTTCTTACATCTACATTTAATTCTTCACAATTACATCTGACCTATCACTTAGCCTGTTTTCATGCCACTGGAAATAAATATATGCTTTTAGAAGCTTCAGGTCTGCCCCGTTTTAGAATTGCAATGGATTTGCCTAAACAAAGTTCATTAGTGACATCTAAGACTCCCTAGGCTTGAGATATCCGCATGGGGCCTACAGGTATAAGAGAGGATTTGAGGAGAAACAGTGCTCTTTTGAATCAGCAGTTGGATGCAAAAGGGGTACCTCAATGAATTTCAATGGCTCTAGATAAATGAGTTGTGCTTTAGATGTCTTATTAGGACTAATCATACTCTTGAAGAGCTTATTTTCTTTAAATGGCTTCAATCCATAACTGCATTCGGTCTTCCTTTGAGTCTTAAGGCCTAAATTATGCTATATACAATGAAGTTGTCTTAATGGGAGGTATGTGTTTGAGCTTTCATAGCGGCTGAGATCTAGTCAACACAGTCAATATAGTATAGAAAGTTTCTCAGTCAATCAATCTAACTGTTGTAATATGAAGATGAATCACCTCTTTAATACTTGTTTCTCAAAAAATGAGCAGTATACAAAGTAATATAAAAGGATGGGAATGGGATTATGTTGCACAGATTTAGGTATCTAATATTATTTTGTATGGTGTACAGAGCATCCCTCCTCCCTCCCAGCTCTTGTTCCAGGTGATTCAAATCACACTTAGAACTTTTTTTTCAGATATACTAGACCCCCCGAGTATTTTAAATACCAGTAAGCATGTCACCTACGATGAGCAATTTAGTCATTCCCTGGAAGTCTATTAAAGTCATCCATAAAAAATGTTGGATATTAAATAGTAAATTCCATCATGAGTTTAAATGTTTGTGCTGGAAATGTGTATTTACATTGTTCCAAAAATATAACACTAACTACTACCTAAAAATTTCCTAGCTGTCAACAATTTTCTGCAAATGTGTTTAGAATATATTACTAGGTTTAAATAAATGATTGTCAACTTGTTTCCTAAGGACTGTCTGGATAACTAGCAATTTTCCAGCTGACTAGTGAATTTCCATTATTTGTTTAATTTTTTAGCTTAATTTTTCATTTTGTGGAAGGAATTAATGTTATGTATTCTTCTGTGAGACAGTTTAGCATGTCTATGAAGTACTTATGTATTTTATTTTACATAAAGTATATATTTTTATATATTTGAAAGTGAATTAAAAGAGAGTTTCCAGCCAATCTGTGGAAGACAGAGAATGTGAGAAAATAAAATCAGAAAAGAAAATGTGGATAAAAACTGGGAGAAATTATAGTCTGGTAGACATTCCCATACAGGATCGCTTGATCTAGAAACTACATTAACAGCTTTTTCTTTTGATAGAGAAGAACAGATCTCTGACAACTGCAGTTTTAATTACTGGTGAAAACTATGCTGGATATGGCAATCAGTTCTATATGTTATATTTAACCTATTATCTATTCAAAGCAGAAACTCTGCAGTGAATTCTGAAAATATGTCAATCCCCTTAACTAGAACCTGCACAGTTGACTTATATTTGAGACAAAGGATCATTTATATTAGCATGAAACTGTTGGCAGAAATAGATATCATTACTGAAGTTCTGTGCAATTACAAAACTGAGCAGAGCTGTTTCCCTACCAAAATAAAATAAAAAAGTTTTTTAACATTTCTCCAAAGTGAATTTAATTAATTAAATTTTCAGCTATATTATCTGTCTTTATTTCTATACAGCCACTATGGTGTTAGTACATGATAATATGCTTCCACCTTTATCAAACTTATAATGCTGTTTATGTTCAATAATTAACACCTATTTTTATGTCTTGCAGAAATTGTTTGCGTTCTTTCATTTTGTTGCCCAGTCTATTGTCACTTTTCATACTGATTTTTCAACTCTATTTTACATATTACCATGTTTCCTAAGTAGTAAGGACAATACTTATTGATAGTTATTATTTCTGCCATGACAGTCTAAGGATACAAGCAAGAAAAATTTGAGGAAGGAGATACAAATCATCTCTCAAGCAGCTAGTATACCTGGAGCACTATATCTATTGCCAGGACACAAACTTCTTTCTGTCTGAAAATAATGTTTAGGTATTAATTTATTTGGCCAGAAGTAATCAAATTTATGGTTGTTTTGTTTTGTTTTGTTTTGTTTTCCTCTACAACTTTTCAAATGAGAAAAGATATATTCATAAGCAAATCTATTGTTACCAATAATTAATGAAGTGTCACTGTGCTAACTTTAATATTGTAACACTCTGAAGTTAATTTTGTTTGAAGTAAAACTCTACTAAGCAGTAATTTAAAATGTACTGCCATGTCAGTGTACTGTCAGTTAACAAGTCAGAAAAATGCACTCTCTGGGGTCTCTGCTATCTGCAGATATATCATTTAAGGAGCATATTCTGATACATTAAAATAGCAGTAATATGAACCTTTAAATACTGAGGTTCATAAAGACGTGCCTTATTCGGCTTAATCTTTCTGATTAGCCAAGGTGAGAATGAGAAAAGAGAAACAGAGTTAAGAAATTCAAGGTATGAAGAAACTCGGAAACAAATCAATGGAAAAAAAAACTTCCCTTGACAATGATTATTTGTTCTCAAAGAATAGTTTCAAGCTGGTGACCTGAAACAATCATATGTACTTGGGGTCTTAAAACATAAATAGAAAACACAATGTGTACAGTACATTAACTTCCAATTTAAAAAATTAATTGGTATTTTTAATAATGTAAATAACTTTTCTACTGTAAAAATGGTATACACAGGAAATCACTATGTCTGTGCTGAGACCCTGATAAAAACTCATGAACAATGAAGCATTCATGCTCAGGCGACACAAAATGTTTGTGAGATACTAGAAACCATTTTCTGTGAGTTTTGGTGCTTTGTTTTGAGTTTCGGTTTTGTTGTTTTTTGGGTTTTTTTTAAATATAAGATGCAGTACAGCTTTCAAAATAGCAATTCTATACTTTTTTGGTTGACAAACAGGAATATTTCTTGTAGAGAAAGTATACATATTCTAAAATTCTTTGCTAATTCTGAGTAGTAGTGTTAGCTGTAACAGTTCCAGCTACACCGGTGGCAAGAGGTAGCTATTCAGATAATTTGGATTACCGTATAGGAATAGAGGTTTGTTCACACTGATGCGTGCTACTTCTTGGCTTGAGATATTAACATGGTCAAAATGCTCTGTCAATCTGTTAACTTGGCTTCTGGGGTAACAGCAGTGCTGCCATCAGGACAGGCTGAACACCAGTCCATCAGTTGTACAGTTAAGACTGTTATTCCTTCCATGATTTTTTCTCATCTTCCAGTCATTTTTTTTGCATTTTGTTATGTCAGTTTAAGTTTTTACTAACTTAAATAATTTTCTGCTATGCCTTAATTTTGTATCTTCATTAACTGGCTTCTTTTCTAAATCTTCCACAAGCACACTGAAAG
Organism: Spheniscus humboldti; assembly: GCA_027474245.1. NCBI lineage: Eukaryota > Metazoa > Chordata > Aves > Sphenisciformes > Spheniscidae > Spheniscus > Spheniscus humboldti. The sequence continues at coordinate 57,951,884 of CM049887.1, read as the reverse complement.
ACACAAACCGCTGCACAGATCTCTGTGGGATTTCACTGGTAACTGCCTTCTGTAGCATAAAAGACTGTTATTCAACTCTTTAATTTCCTACCTTTTATCCATTTTTTAATCCACAAGACTGTCTTCCCTGTTATCACAGTTGATTAATTTCTCACAGAGCCTTTGCTGAGGCACCATGTCAAAGATTTCTAAAAAGGCTACAATGTTTTATTAACTAGATCAGCTTGTCAACACTCTCAGAGAGCTCTAATAGGTTTGTGAGACATCGTTTTCAGGCAGAATAGTAGTGTCAACTATTTTGCATTGTGTCATGCATATAGATATATACATAATGATTTTTAACAATTTTCCATCCCACTATTGTGAATTTTAGAAAACATCTTAACATTTTTTACTTATTTTTAAAATGGATAAACACTCACTTTGGGAGACTCATTCATTTTAGATAGTGTAATGGCCCAACATGAAGTAATAATAGCCTAGCGGTTTATCATCCCCCTAAATACCCTCATCATAGGGTGACATATCTGTGATGTAGTTTTAATATTGCACCTGCAATTTTCATAGAGAAAATATCATGCAATATTTGACTCTAAAAATGCCATGTGAAAACCCTAGCAGAAGCTGAAAAGCTAAAATACTCTGTTAAGAGGCAGTAACCAAGAAAAGAAAAAGATAAAGCAGAAAGCAGAAAAACATTATTATGCCACAGGCCATAATAATAGTGTGCTCAGATCTTAAATATAGTTTCTAATTCTGCTCACATCCACCTCTCAGCCTCTTTTCTCCCCTATTCCCAGATAGAGAGAAGGCTAAGAAACATATACAGAGAAAGACAGCTAGTAACTCAGATTTATTAAAAAAAAAAAAAAAATCCTTAAAAAGTTTAAGTAACTTTTCTCAGTTTTGAAATGTTACATCTGAGAAGGAATACAATAACATTTATAAAATCATGTAAAATGTGAACGATGTGAATTGATGTGAACAGGACTTTGTTATTTATTATTACACAGGACTTGGCTGTATCGAATGAAACTTGAAGAAAGAAGCTTTAAAACAAAGGGGGAAAAAAGAATGGGGTTTACCATGCAATGGTTTCCAAAACTAAATAGGGATTAAACTGAATTATTAGCATGTCAAAAAACAATTAGACAATGTTAGGTGAAAAATCAATCAAGCTCTACTAAACAGAATGACCATAGAATTTCTTATTAGGTTGCAGAGTTGAAGATCAAAACTATATCTTTTGAAGGGAATCCTTGTTTTGTCTTGTAAACATAGCTTGAAAAGAGGAAATAGTAATTTTCACAATGGAAAAAGATCACTACTAAAATCCTGTGGGGCTTTGTACTTATACAGCTAGAAGACTTCTGCTTTTTAGGGCTACATTTGATCCATGCATAGTAATCAAAAGTAAGTGATGTAAATCAGAAAAATGCTTGAAGCATTTTGGATTTTTTTCCCCTCTATAGTTTGTATGACTTTCTTTTTTTTCATAAACCTCATAATTTTCCACAGTAAGATAGAACTTAATAAATCTTTAAGGTGAGAAACATATTGCAACAGCAGTATATTTGATTTCTTATCTTAGGGCCTCAGTGTTGTTTAGAAATGTTTTATAAACAAGCAGTTTACACTTTCTTGAAGAAATACCTTACATTATTCTGAAGAAAGCTTTGATCAAGGATCATCAGTCTGTTTAAATAAACTAATTAAAAGATCAGGATTCAACAAATTGCTCATAGTTTTTTGTTTATCTCAGCTGAAGTTCTAGTTCAAGATTCCATTTGAAACCACTTAGAAAGACAATTACATTCTCATGATCTTGCTGTTAATGAAATAAAATAAATCAGCTTTAAACTGGAACCCACTGACAACCTTGACATTGAATAACCTTTCCTTTTTTTTTTTTTCTTTTTTTTTTACTAAATTTATGCTTCTGAAAGTTCCTGTATCAAGAGCCCCAGGAACTGAAATTCTTTTGGTATTGACAGAACAGATAACATAAACTGTTCAGACAGCATTGGCGATCCTCTGTTATCCTGACAGCATATCTTGTCTTTAACACATTGAAGCATTCTGAAACTGAAATGGTACATAAAGTTTCCAGTCCTTGACCATACTTAGTAGAAACATTTAGGGCTACAGTTTGAAAATTTTAAATATGCATTTGTTTTGAGGCCCTACTCTTTAAAAACTGGTAGTTTATTTTCAAAGTAAATTTTAGGCAAATAGATTCTGAGCTGCTGCCAACAGCTATGAATAATCCCTGATGTTTATAATACAAAAACAAGAAACATATAGCCATAGAATTATAAAAAAGTGTTGTTTAAAAGAGATTTCTGAAGGACATTTTGTTACCTTTTCACTCAAAGTAGACCTGTTGCCAACATGAGATCAGGCTGTCTGTGGTTTCGTCTGGCTGAGTCTCATAGACCTCCACAGGTGCAGAGCCCATGACTGTTCAGGGCAACCCATTCCAGTATTGCACTACCCTTTTAGTTACAATTATTTTCCTAATGCTGAGCATGAACCTCTCAAGCCACAGTTTGTGGCCATTGACCTTTGCTGTATCATCTGGCCTTTTTCATCTTTGTGACTTCCCTTCAAGTAATTGTAGGCTACTATGAAATTACCCCTTAGTCTCCTCTTCACCAGACTAAGCAACCCCAGCTCCCTCACCCTGTCTCATGTAGGACATGCAATCTAGACTGCTGACAATCTGGGTGGCCCTCTGATGGACCTCCCCCATATCTCAAAATCCTTCTTGAATTAGGGACCCAAAAACTCCATGCAGTATTCCAGAGGTGTCATCACCAGTGCTGAATAGAGAGGAATAATAATTTCTTTCAGTCTGCTGGCCGTGCTCCTCCTGTATGTGATGTTTGCTTTGCCTTACTCCCTCTCTAACTTTTCGCTCTTCCTCTGCTTGCTGCCCTTCTCTCTCCCATACCATGTGGTACAGGCAGAAGTCTGAGAATAGGTTTGATCTATGAAAACCAATGCTAAAAGATGTTGAGAACTTCAACGTTTTCTTAATCTTACTATGTCACTAGGTTGTTTCCCCACCCTTCATCAGACCCAGTTCTTCCCTGAACTTTCTTTAGCAATTAGCATGACTATAGAATCCTTCTTGGTACCTTTTATGACCATTTTTCATCTTTGTCCATCCTGCTCATGTCCTTTTTCAGCCCCTTTGTTTTTTGGTCCTCCCCTGTGCCCTTGCTTCCACCTTGTATATCCTCCCAAATCCCATCTACTAGGTGGGAAAAGCTGTAAAAATTCAGTGAAAAAGTTTTCTTTTTTTTTTTTTTTTAATAGCATCTGAGCTAATTAACTAATGCCGTTAATTGTATTAACAGTTAAAATAAGAAACACAACAGTTTTAAGTATTTTCTTTATAAGTGCTTTCATGTTTAATGGTTCAATCAATTTTTTCTCTGGGTTTTTTCAGTCTCACTTTTGATGATAGATTTTTTCTCATGTTTTCCATCAAAGGTCTCTGGCTCTCAGAGACCTCATGGCATTTTTATTCCCCATTTTGCATTATATAGCCCCACTAATTGTTTCTTGTACTGCTATTTTTTATTTTTTTTTAAATAAAATATAGGAGCTACTTTTCCATTTTAGAATGAAATTTTCCAACCCCCTAATGATATTAAAAAGGAAAAGGAAAATGGAAAAAAACTATACTAATTAAAACATAAAACATAAAATTACTATTATGTGTAGAAAATATTTGGTGAAAATCTACAGACTAAGTCACAGAAAAAAATGAATGAAACCATTGTGATTTTTTAAAGTAAAAAAAAATTAATTCTACATTTAGAAAAATATGAGGCATTAATATTGGGACATCCCATCAGAGATTACCAAAACTGCTTGCACAAAAATGCAGCCTCAGAACAGTGAACAGGAAACTGGAAATCTCTATATTCTGTGTTTTAGCTGTAGGTTGTTTTTTTTTTCTCTTGTTCCCCCCTCCCCCCCCCAATTCCTTCTCTTCAGGATTCAAAACACTTCCTTCTTTAATTATCTTTGTTTAGATGAACTTGCATAATATATTTTGGAAGAGTCTATCTAAACCAATACAGTTTGATCAAAATATTGTAATAACACAATTTCCCATCTAACTCCAAACAACACATACTTGTCCAATATGATATATGCTAGCATGCCTTCAGGTAAATTTACCCTAAACCCCAACATTTTTAAATCAGCAGGATTCAACTGGACTTAAACTTTATGGAGAAAATCTAAAGAATTTATTTGTTAATAGATCATTAATGCCCTGAAATAGTAACACTTTCTTAATTAAATGACATAAATCCAAGTGGTAACAGAGATATACATAACACTGGAGATCACTATAGCAGGAAGACAGTACTGATTATATTGCTACTGACTTCTGACAACAAAAATACAAAGTTAACAACAAGTGTCTTAAGGTTTCAGGATGCCATGCGTTCATTGCTGAGGTGTTAAAGAATGACAGCATTACAGTGATATGTAGAGTTCAGAGTGTTTGAAGTGGAGATAACACTTTGAAACCTGAACTATCTAAGCAAAATCAAAATGCATAATCCAGGGGTATCTTTTAAGCTTACTTTAAATTAGAGAAAGCAAAAAGAGATTCAAACAGCTTTACAAGTTTATGAGTTAATAGAGAACTAGACAAATTTGCAAACTTTTGGCTTCAGAGTATACATCCTCTTTGTCATATCTCCTCCCACATTGTTCCAGAAATGTTCCAGAAGAATGCAGTATTATCTTGATTTTCTAAATCTAAAATTACATATTATTCTCAAGTGAAATAATGCAAATATCTTGGGTCTTTGATGTTGAGCCCTGTGTTATACGGGCTGGATATTGAAAACCTAAAGCTAGAGACAGTAACCTACACAGAATTTTGTTATTATTCAAGCATTAATGATATCAACATAAATTGGTGAAAGAAGAAAATAATGGAAAGGAAATTAATGTAAAAGAGGTGACTTTGCTTCACCAAGCATCATTATTGACCTTTATTCTCCTACATACCTTTAAAAATCTGGACGTACCACACTCAGCTCTTTGAGGGGATTCACCTGACCAGATGTAAACACCTATGATGTAGAATGTCTCATCGGAAACATTGTTTTCCATATACACATGAGAAAGAAATGGATGTATTCTAAGATTAATTGAATCTCAGAAAAGAGGCAGGCATAGAAGTAAAATTTTTAAAGTTAGGACTATGTCCTGTGGACAACTGTCCAGCCCTTGCCTCCCTTCCATGGTTCTCTTTTATTCAGCAGTACAGAAGTAGCTTTTGGGATTGAGCACTTCTGTCTTCTCTCTTCAAGAACAATTGACAACCTTCAGCTCCTTAAACGGAAATCTAAAACTACAACTTTTCTCTCAGTGGACTGTTACACATATCACAACACAAATGATTATCTGACTGCATTATGACATATGAACACATCCAGAGCAGAAAAACATTTTAAAATCAACAAATAAAATAGGTTCTCTCATTTACACTGTTTGCCTTTCATATCTTTAGTCACTCAGGCATGCAATGCTATTGCTCCATGTACTGGGTCTGGCTGTGATGGAGCTGATTTTCTTCATAGCAGCCTATATGATGGTGTGTTTTGTATTTGTGGCTAGAACAGTGTTGATAACACACCAGTCTTTGGCTGTTCCTGAGCAGTGCTTGCACAGCATTGAGGCTTTATCTTTTTCCTGCTCTGTGTCTCCTCAGCGAGCAGGCTGGGGTGGACAAGAAGTTGGGAGGGAGCACAAGTGGGACAGCTAATCTGATCCGCAAGACTTCTCACCTTCCTTCCATTTTCTGCCTGTTCCATGGGAGAGGGGAGGGAGTGAGCAGCTGTGTGAGTGTTTGGATGTTAACTGTGGTCAACTCACTGTACTCCAAACCAGTAATGCCATTTTGTACAAATACTTTAATTGTATTGTTTGTCTAAATTAAAGATACAAAAAATTACCTAATATTTTATGGTTTCCAGACATAACTTAATGATTTAAATAAGTAAATAAAAGTAGATAACTCAAAATTAAGGGGATGTATTAAACTGTAATTTTAATAACGATGCTATTATTTCATATTTACATTGAGACAGGTGGGATCAATATCTGATTTTATTGCTTCTGGACTAATAAATGCCATTACAAAGGGCTTCTACCATGTTGTATGCAGAAAGTTAATAATTTAATTCAGCATTTCTTTTCCCATTTTTCTCTCTAAAATGTCCGAAAACGATTTTTTAAAAAAATATATATTTTCCAGGAACTAGAGCATGAAACAATTTTCCAAGTATATGCAGCAGAATGACATTCTGAGATATAGAAAAGACATAAGCAATGACTAATGGCAACGGTCTTCTTACGCAGTTAAGTTATGCAAGACTATTGATAAAGTAACCCTAAATGACTTTTTTAAAAAATCGAAATCTTATTGGATACAAAAAAGCCCCTTTGCTTAATTGGGCTGCAAGAATTCTTCTCAGATGACAGATTTTTGTATTTATTTCAGATAAGTTTAATTTCCTGCTTACAATATAGTTCTTTGGTTTTTTTCTTATGCTGGAGTATAATATTCATACTAAAATTTAAGAATTCTGTAAGTGATAAACAAGCAGCCTCCCAAAGACGTGTATATTATTGCATAAAATGCTGTGGGTCTCCACTCTGAGTCCTGATTTTAACTTTATAGATGTTATCAGAGTGACCTCAAAGAGATAAATAGAGTTGTAATGTTTTAAATATGATTAATATATGTATCTGTACATTTTATTTTAAAACAATGGAAGTTAAGTGTAAAAATTAAGAAGCTATGTAGCAGTTTAGATAATACATTTTTCTTTACCAAAACTCCTACTAGTAACAGACACCTTAGAAATTTGTTGATTTTTTACTTATGTTATGAACTTTGGGCCAAACTCCATCTTAGATAAATACACAACAATGCTCTCCCAACACCTATCAGATACTTCTTATACACTGACAGAAAATACATTATCTAATTTTGCTGTGCATGTCTATATATGAAACATTAAGTTCTATGTTCTACATTTGGCACTGGTACCTTTCATTCAACCTTATTAAAATCAAAAGGATCCCTTCAAATGAATGACTCCATAATTTTGCCAAAGAATTTCTTAATACTGTGGACAGGGAATTGCAGAATGTGAAGAAGTGATTGATGAGAGCTATTCTGATATTGCGGTAATGAAGCTCATATTATCTGCACAGATAAACATGACCAATTACCACAGGAAAAAAATCTGGAACAAATCACAGCTGAAAGCAGCTGAAAACAAATTAGATGATGTAATCCTTATTTCCCAATCTGAGTATGACATAAGACCGGTAGATTATCTGTCAGTCCCCAGATCATTTGACAGTCCCAGAAAACATTTGGAAAAAACTCAAAATTTGGGGGCCAGATCCTGCTTGGCAAAAGTCTACTCAATGTAGAAGTTTCTTGTAAAGGAAGCTGCAATACTGATCTCACAAAAAGTGCCATAAATAAAATTTTATACTGTTTATATAGTTCGGTTAGTAATGGATTTTTAGTTATGGATTTTGCACAATAATTTTAACACCAGGCTTGATTAGAACAGTTATTTCCATCTACTAGAATAGTGTTCTATTTACCCATTCTATTTTACAGTAGAAATTTTATCAATTATAGGAATCATAAAGTTATTATTGCTTTTCATATTACCCACAAATATTTTAGAAAACACTATCACAAGTTCTCTAAGCAAGGATACTAGCTGCTAGGTTTTTTCTTACAGCTTTGACTTAGTGTTTCTATTTTTATATTTCTATCTCTAAGCTTGATGAGTCATTACTTTATATCACTTCACACTTCATTTTACTGTGTCACATCACATAAATGATGTAATGAAATGTAACATGACACAGAGTTCTACTGTGAACTATTGTAAAATTGTAAGACAGAAAGCATTTAAATAATGTCTGCACTAAACTAGACACAGGAAAAGTCACAGACCTGGGAATCAAGTTATCAATGCAAGTAACAGTTTCCTCAACAAGATGGTGAGAAACCCTTTCTAGTTGAAGATGTCCCTGCTCACTGCAGTGGGGTTGGACTAAATGGCCTTTAAAGGTCCCTTCCAACCCAAACTATTCTATGATTCTGTGATTCTATGTGGAAGATTTACCTGTCATTGTCAGACTGAATGGAATACTAAATATAGATAATTTGACCTGGTTATTTCATACCAAACAATCACAACAGTAAGACTGACACATCTACAGAATCAACTCCAGTAATAATTTTCTTTTCCTTAGGACAAAAAAAAAAAAAAGAGGGGAAAAAGCTTCTAATTTTCATATGAGTTAAAAATGAAACCTGTCTGCCTTCGGTGTGACTTGCTAAATTTCTATAGAGCTATAAAACATTTTGTGTAGCTTTCAAGGCTTATTCTTGAATTTCCCGCATCTTGAGTTCAGAGCTTTGTTTTTTCCTTTTTTTTTTTTTCCTATGGAAGATAAGAAATATGAAAACTTGTTTTATTGATGGTTTTGTACAAATGAATATGCATGGTGGAACTGCATGATGATGACAATTTCATTTTTGAACAACCTAAAGAGTTCTATAATGAAAAGTAAAGCCTTTAAAATTCTTTTGTGAAATCTGTCCAGATACCTCTTTTTTTCTTACTATTTCTGTCTGCATACTAATCTAAACTGAATAGCCCTATAATTTGCCACAACCTAAAAGTATGTACACAGATGTGTGATAACTTGTTAAGCCAGAGTAAATTGATTGTGAAACTGAATCTTACATCTCACCATTATTTCATAAAAGGAGAAAGGTGTCTTTTTGCATTTTTTGCATCCTGTAGAGAGAGTTTTCCATAAATATTGGCATGCAGAATTGTTCAAATCAAACTGTAGGACAAGAAATTATTTTTTTTTTCCAGAGCTCTCTTTGTCAGGTGCAAAGTCTGCTAAAGAAGTAAGAGTATTAATTAAATGAAAAAGAGATAAGTATTTTCTAAAAAAAAAAAAGTTGCCATACACAATAAGTATCTAAAACACACCATGCTGAAATAATTTAAACAGTGCACAAGTAATACATATATTCAGGATAAACAAATGCTTAAAGGTTAAATGCCAAATCAAAAGAGAATTTAAAAAAAAAAAGCATTTGAAAAAGAAAACTCCATATTTACAGCAATTTCTTCTCATACACCATGTTTCTTCAAAATAAGAATCTAAGCAAAAGCCCCCCAAAGTTTGTGTATTCTTTGAGGTATACAATAGTATAAGCTTGTTTGTTAAGTTGAACAATAATTTGTTCTTAGAGCACAGATATATATTATATATATATAACATTCATAGGGAAAACAAAGCATAGACATTTTTCTGTATGAAGATTTTATACAGAGTATACAGTGCAAATGATAACATTCAACATATTTGTCACTTTCAAAGTGTATCATGGAATTATAAAAAAATAGTTTGGAAGAGACCTCCATAAGACAATTAGTCCAATCCACTGCTCAAAGCAAGTCTGGTCAGATAAGGTTGCTCAAGACCGTGTATAGTCAAGTCTTGAACATTTCCAAGGATGAAGATCCCACAGCCTCTCTGGGCAACCTGTTCCAGAGTTTGATTATCCTCATGACAAAAAAAATATTTTTGTTATATTTTCCTTATATCTGATTGGAATTTCCCACATTCCACCTTGTGTCTGTTAACTCTTGACCCATTGCTGTGCAACTCTGAGAAGAGTCTGGCTCCATCTTCTCTGTGTCCTTCAATCGGGTAGTTGTAGACAGTAACAAGGCTTCCAGAGGCATTTCTTCTTTGGGCTGATCCCTCAGCTTTTCACTGTAGAATGTGCTCCAACCCTGACTGTCCTGATGACCTCCACTTGACTTGCTTGAGCATGTAAAAATGTTTTTGTTATCGGGGACCCCAAATATGGACATAACACTCAAGATGTACTGAACAGAGGGGAAGTATCATGACCTTGGTCTTGCTGGTGACACTCTCACTAGTGCAGATCAGGATGTATGTGGCTTTTTTTGATACAAGCATGCACTGTTGACTCATGTTCAACTTGTCCACCAGAACATATAAGTTGGAGGCTCATTAAATTGGAAAACACAGATGAGTAGCCTGCGGGTTTTGTCTGAGGTGGTAAGACTATGGAGTCAGCTATATATACATGCAGAAAAATATCTGCAGAAGACACTTATTTTATGATGCAGGCAGTTTTCCTGATTCAAAAGTTAAATTTTTGTTTACAGCATACAACCAAGTGGTTCATAAATGACCAGATCATCTTACAATGCTCACTCTTAGTGCAATAGAAACATGTCACTGTTTCAAATTCCTGAGAAAAAACAACAACAAAAATTATGTAATTATTTGCATCCCTGTTTGGATGTGAAAGATAGATGGAAGAAACTCTTAGCACAGTAATGTTTATTCACATAAAAGAGCAGTCTGTTGAGTGAAATGTACTTATTCAAGTAGGGAATGCACTTTATCTGACACACTCTTTTTTTTTTTTAATTATTTCTTCTGTCTTATCAACTTTGTCTTCTTTTTTCTCCTTTACCACTAAGGCATTTAAAAAAACTCAAATAAACCTAAGAATTTGCTACTGCAAAGTTTTACTCATATGAAGGATGCAATATGTACATGAATAATTAACTTGAAGTGTCTGAGGGCTATTTCTATAGACTTAGACTTTAAAGGTACATATTCTATGTGCTTTGCTTCATTTGATATTAAGTGCTTTACTGTATTTAACCATGTTTAACTACCATAAAAAGTAGTTAAAGAAATTGCTGAGTTAAAATAAAACAGTAGTCCAGCCAAGTAAAGTAGTAATTTAATGGAAGAAGTAATTAACCCTGAACAACAGAAAGAGACGCGGGATTTAGAAAAAACATATCTGAAAGAAATCTCCTCTTTAACCTGCTTTGCCAACCTTGTTACTAATGCCTGTATAAATTTAACATTTTCTATCTTACAGCCACTTGGATTTTCCTGACTTCTTCTCATGGAAGACTATATTGTAAATTCTCTGTTTTTTCAGACTGACCTTCTACAACCTCATTCATTTATAATTATTTCTTCTTGTGTCAGTGCTGATAGTCATTCATTCTTTGTATATTTACAGAGAAGCAAAAAAGAGTCTCCTAAGATTTTATGTTCCTATGCTAAACATTTTGATTTGTCTTATTTGATAAGTTCTTCTTTCCCTGAGCATTTATGAATTTGACAAATCTGAATAAAGCTTTCCTATGCTAAGTCACAAGAACCAAACACTCTATTTTTTATGAGGACCATATTTACCAGTTCCCTGCAAAACGTCACTGAAACTTCATTACCTGAACAAAAGAATTATGCTCTCATACTTTGGAGGATACCTATTTTTTTTTTACTTCTTCGTTGTCTAGTGTCCTTGTGATAAACTAATATTCCTCAGCTGTTTTCAACTGATGTTACTATTATCTGAGTTTATGGAACTATTATTTATTTATATATATACATTTATATTAGTAATGAAAATGACAAAAGTCTGAAAGAACTGAATGACCTGAACATACATTAAAAAATATGCTATGAAAATACATGCTTTGGCAAAAAAGAGACCAAAATTATAGACTCCTCAAACACTTATGTCCCTGTATTTCTTTCCTGGAGACTAATGAGAATGGCTCTAGTGACTGCTAGCCACAAATCGACAGGGATTACAGTAAAATATGAGCATTCTAATACACTTCCTTTACATTTTCCCCATTGGATGGGCATTGACAACTTGTCATATACATGGTATTCTTGAAGGTGTTATTATTTGCATAATCAGGATCATAATAACAGAACTACAAACTATAACAAATATCAAAACTGAATTTAGCAAAATATTTCTGGTTGCACTGGTAACAGGTCTTAATTAGAAATCCTGAATACAACAACATAATCTGTTATGCGGTTTGTGTATTACTAGGAGGAGGAGGAGGAGGAGGAGTGGGAGTTGTAGTATTGCTGCTGTTGTTAATTATTTCTAAGCATTATTCTTAGACACATGTATTTTCAATTTATTAAAGAAATAGCTAGTGAAACTTAGGAAACCTTCATTAAAATTACCAGATTTTATGTAGGATACAAACAACATAATATTTTTCATTTGGAGTTTGTTGTATTAACAATTGTTAATTAACAATTAACAATTCTCTGAATTTACATATGTATCAGCACAATTTTATGTTTCAAATCTTTATAAAGGCAACATATTAGTTGATCAATACAAAACTTACTGTCTTCTCTTCATTATGAGAATGAAGTGTGTATGCAGAAAAAACCCAGTGTTGCTTAATAAGTAAAATTCTATGTATGAACAAGTGTAATTAAATGTCCTCTTAGACTGAAATAAACTAATTCAAAACATATAGAAAGGTAGCTGATGCAAAGAAATTAATGACGTATTTTTTGTTGCATCTGTCATGCAATTATTACATGATGTTCTAGAAGAAAATAAATAATAATCTATTGCATAGAAGTAAGTTCATATACTGTGAGAAAAATACTTCAGAAAAGATAAATTGCTTAAAATAAAGGATGGCATTCTATAACACTAGAAACACAAGTATATATTCTAGTAAAGTGCTTAATTCAAGGGCAGAACAAAAAAGTGATGCTTCAATAAGATAAGGCAAAATTAAATAGTTTATAATGTGAATGTTTTAAAGTGAGAACTTGAGACATAATCTAGTGATAGGAAAGGGAATTCCTCTGTTTCAATGAAAACAGTCACACAGAAGAACGTTTGAAGGACTGCAATAACAGGAGCAGAAAATCTGAACATTTTTTCTCCCTTGTTGAAGTAATTCCCTCGTTCACTGAACAGAGAAGTAATATACAGAAAACACGATCTAGAAAAAGTCTAGGAAAAAAACACTGCCACTATCGTAAGAAATAGCTGCCATACATACCATGCCTCACTAATCTAAAGCTTTACCCAGACTCAGTTGTGAAAGAAAGTGTGGTATGCCCAGGCCTTGAGTCCTGGTTCTCCAGCTTCTCAGGACAGAAATTTGTTAGAGCACAACTGTATTTTCTTTGCACTGATGCTAACATACACTTAACATAACATCAAGATACATTAATGCAGTTTGGAAATGATCAGGGCATTAATCTAGACTCCACTATTCAAAACAACTTCTGCTAACAGACATGAGATCAAATACCTAACCAGTTATTTTCTTTTCCAGCTTTCAGATTTTACACCTATAAAATAGTCTGTAAGACACATTGCCATCAAAAAAGGAGCTTAGCTACTGACTTATATGGCTGTGGAATTTGAATTGACCGGCTTAAGTTGGATACATAAACAAATTTGCTCCCAACATTTCTTCACAGTAAAAACAGCTAAGTATTGTTTCTCATATCAGAGTGCTTTCACTTATTATTTAACAAGTACAAAACATGAATAGTACTAGCTGAAAGGATTTGTGATAAGTCATCAGGAGCTAACAGCTATCTGCCTTAGGTTTTGCCACCACCAGGAATAAGAACAGCTCTACTGAATGCTTCACAGTACTGACACAAACCCCATATTTTTTCTACAGTGCTTTCTTTGGAGTGAAAAAGGCAAATGTCATCTTAAATCTGTCATTTTTTTATTGTAACAAAAAAAGGGAATGAAAATAAAGCAATCCCAATAATTAACAAATTCATAATAAAAATTTCTGGAGCTTTTCAGTAAATAAAAAGAAGATTAAAAAAAAAAAAAAAAAAGATCATTTTATTTCTGCTATTTGACACCTTACCAATGGAGTCCAGCTGTCTCACAGGGGAAAAAGGATTCTCGCTCATGAATTGGCGGGGCTCATTGAGAGGGCTTTAAACTAGGTTCGAAGGGGGAAGGGGATAAAATCAGGCTCACTACAGTTGAGCCTAGGGGTGGCATGCCGATGCTGGGGGCGAAATCGATAGCCCGGCTCAAGTGCATCTACACCAATGCACGCAGCATGGGTGGCAAACAGGAGGAGCTGGAAGCCATGGTGCAGCGGGAGAGATACGACCTAGTCGCCATCACAGAAACATGGTGGGGTGACTCACATGATTGGAGTGCTGCAATGGATGGCTATAGACTCTTCAGAAGGGACAGGTGAGGAAGGAGAGGCGGTGGGGTGGCCCTGTATGTTAGGGAGTGTTTCGACTGTATAGAACTTAACGATTGTGATGATGATACGGTTGAGTGTTTATGGGTAAGGATGAAGGGGAAGGCCAACGAGGCAGATATCCTGCTGGGAGTCTGTTATAGACCACCCAACCAGGATGAAGGGGTAGATGAAGCGTTCTGCGAGCGGCTGGCAGAAGTCTCTCGATCTCTAGCTCTTGTTCTCGTGGGGGACTTCAACTTCCCGGACATCTGCTGGAAATACAACACAGCAGAAAGGAAGCAGTCTAGGAGGTTCCTGGAGTGTGTGGAAGACAACTTCCTGACACAGCTGGCAAGTGAACGTACCAGGGGAGGTGCCTCGCTTGACCTGCTGTTTACAAACAGAGAAGGACTGGCGGGAGATGTGGTGGTCAGAGGCTGTCTTGGACTTAGCGACCATAAAATGGTAGAATTCTCGATTGTTGGTGAAGTAAGGAGGGGGGGCAGCAAAACCGCAATCATGGACTTCCGGAGGGCGGACTTTGGCCTGTTCAGGACGCTTGTTGAGAGAGTCCCTTGGGAGACGGTCCTGAAGGGCAAAGGGGTCCAGGAAGGCTGCACGATCTTCAAGAAGGAAGTCTTAAAGGCGCAGGAGCAGGCTGTCCCTGTATGCCGTAAAAAGAACGGGTGGGGAAGGCGACCGGCCTGGCTGAACGGGGAGCTTTTGCAGGGACTCAGGAAAAAAAGGAGAGTTTACCGCTTGTGGAAGAAGGGGCAGGCGACCCAAGGAGAGTACAGGGATCTCGTTAGGTCGTGCAGAGAGGAAATGAGAAAGGCAAAAGCCCAGCTGGAACGCAATCTGGCTGCTGTCGTTAAGGACAACAAAAAAAGTTTTTACAAATATATTAATGACAAGAAGAGAGCCAAGGAGACTCTCCATCCTTCATTGGATGCGGGGGGGAACATTGTCACCGAGGATAAGGAAAAGGCTGAGGTACTCAATGCCTTCTTTGCCTCAGTCTTTAACAGCCAGACCGGTTATCCTCAGGGTACTTGGTCTCCCGAGCTGGAAGACAGGGGTGAGCAGGATGAACCCCCCATAATCCAAGAGGAAGCAGTCAACAATCTGCTACACCACCTGGATGCTCACAAGTCTATGGGGCCGGATGGGATCCACCCGAGAGTGCTGAGGGAGCTGGCGCAGGAGCTTGCCAAGCCACTCTCCATCATCTATCAGCAGTCCTGGTTAACAAGGGAGGTCCTGGATGACTGGAGGCTTGCCAATGTGACGCCCATCTACAAGAAGGGCCGGAAGGAGGATCCGGGGAACTACAGGCCTGTCAGCCTGACGTCGGTGCCGGGGAAGATTATGGAGCGGTTCATCTTGAGGGCGCTCACAAGGCATGAGCGGGACAACCAGGGGATCAGGCCCAGCCAGCACGGGTTCACGAGAGGCAGGTCCTGCTTGACCAACCTGATCTTCTATGACCAGGTGACCCGCCTAGTGGATGAGGGAAAGGCTGTGGATGTGGTCTACCTGGACTTCAGTAGGCCTTTGACACCGTCTCCCACAGCATTCTCCTAGAGAAGCTGACGGCTCACAGCTTAGGCAGGTGTACTCTGCACTGGATCAAAAACTGGCTGGACGGCTGGGCCCAGAGAGTTGTGGTGAATGGAGTTAAATTCAGTTGGCGGCCGGTCACGAGCGGTGTTCCCCAGGGCTCAGTTTTGGAGCCGGTCTTGTTCAA
Source organism: Spheniscus humboldti (assembly GCA_027474245.1). Lineage (NCBI taxonomy): Eukaryota > Metazoa > Chordata > Aves > Sphenisciformes > Spheniscidae > Spheniscus > Spheniscus humboldti. The sequence continues at coordinate 57,935,972 of CM049887.1, read as the reverse complement.
TATCTTTATCAATGATCTGGATGAGGGGATTGAGTGCACCCTCAGTAAGTTTGCAGACGACACCAAGTTGAGCGGGAGTGTTGATCTGCTCGAGGGTAGGAAGGCTCTGCAGAGGGACCTGGACAGGCTGGATCGATGGGCCGAGGCCAACTGTATGAGATTCAACAAGGCCAAGGGCCGGGTCCTGCACTTTGGCCACAACAACCCCATGCAGCGCTACAGGCTTGGGGAAGAGTGGCTGGAAAGCTGCCTGGCAGAAAAGGACCTGGGGGTGCTGGTTGACAGCTGGCTGACCATGAGCCAGCAGTGTGCCCAGGCGGCCAAGAAGGCCAATGGCATCCTGGCCTGTATCAGAAATGGTGTGGCCAGCAGGAGTAGGGAAGTGATCGTGCCCCTGTACTCGGTACTGGTGAGGCCGCACCTCAACTACTGTGTTCAGTTTTGGGCCCCTCACTACAAGAAGGACGTCGAGGTGCTGGAGCATGTCCAGAGAAGGGCAACGAGGCTGGTGAAGGGTCTAGAGAACAAGTCTTATGAGGAGCGGCTGAGGGAACTGGGGTTGTTTAGCCTGGAGAAAAGGAGGCTGAGGGGAGACCTCATCGCTCTCTACAACTACCTGAAAGGAGGTTGTAGTGAGGTGGGGGTCGGTCTCTTCTCCCAAGTAACAAGCGATAGGACGAGAGGAAATGGCCTCAAGTTGCGCCAGGGGAGGTTTAGATTGGATGTGAGGAAAAAGTTCTTTACGGAGAGAGTGGTGAAACATTGGAAGAGGCTGCCCAGGGAAGTGGTTGTGTCACCATCCCTGGAAGTATTTAAAAGACGTGTAGATGAGGCGCTTAGGGACATGGTTTAGTGGGCGTGCTGGTGTTGGGTTGACGGTTGGACTCGATGATCTTAGAGGTCTTTTCCAACCTTAATGATTCTATGATTCTATGATTCTATTCTAATAGTCACAGTAGAAATCTTAGCTTGACCAGAAATTTGCAATTTTGTAGTAAATCTACTAAATTATATTATTTAATTTTCTGTCATCTAAGCACAAATATGGACCTTGTCTTCTCCATCCAGAAATACCAAAACTGTCCAACACCTAATAAAAGAAGAAATTTAGAAAGAATTGCATGTAGTAAAGTCAGTGAAGTATGTCAGTCTCATGTAGGCAAGTATATGGATGCTTACTTCATGTGTGTGTTCTTGGTGGCCAATTTTAGCTCAGGATAGAAGGAAAAGAGGGTTACTGGAGAATGAAACTTAAAAACAGAGAGCAAAGGATTTGTTATGGAGTTTTGTCAGTGTCTTCAACAGAGCCAGAAGAAAAAGATCTGGCCAGAAAGATCTAGGACATTGTGGGAGAGCTTCGGGGAAGCAGATAGCAGCAGATAGCAAGCTCTGGAATACCTGAGCTAGAGCAAGTTCAAAACCAGGCAAGAATACAGCTTGTTGCTCTCCTTTCATTTAAGTTTTGGGGATGTTCCTGCCTATGTATTGCACCATGACCACAGAGGAAAAAAATGTGTCACAGTTAATGTAGATTGAATTGTTTTCTTATGATTATTTTTATACTAATGTTTGTTACTTTATTTGGTCTTTGATGACAAGAAAACATTTTTAAAGATTTCTTCATCGGATTTTACCTGATGTATGGAGGGTTTTTATTCTGCTCCGTTACAAATATGGGCCATATCTTTGCTTCATCTCTGTTCAATATGGCTTTTTTCTGTTTGAAAGCGTATCTAATGATACAGTTTGTTGTTAAAGAATATATATACAAAATTTAAGAAAATGTTTAAATAGAAACAGATTATTTTGTCTGTTAAAAATACTAAATATGAACAGCGTATTTACACATTGGTAAAATAATAAAATCATAGAACTGTTTGGGTTGGAAGGGACCTTCAAAGGTCACCTAGTCCGACCCCCCTGCAATAAGCAGGGACATCTTCAGCTAGATCAGGTTGTTCAGAGCCCTGTCCAACCTGACCTTGAATTTTTCCAGGGATGGGGCATCTACCACCTCCTTGGGCAACCTGTCCCAGTGTTGTTGCTTGTCTGCTTGCCTAAAATAAACTTTAATTCATTTTTCTCTGCCTGATCTGTGTGTCAGTTCTTTACTAGGCAGAAAGTGACATAAAGCCATGGACTTATGCAAAGCTGACCCAAAGTAATGCAGCCAAGTGTATAGCTCTGTACTGTTAATGGAACCAGGCAACTGCCAAGTATGTGGCAATGGATCAAACCTTTTTGATCCTTGTTAAAAGAAAAAAAGGAAAAAAAAAAACAAACCCAGAGAAGAAACAACCAATGTTCCTTGTTTCACAATGTATCCTCCACTCCAGTACCTATTTGGTGACACATCATTGCCTTATTATAGCCACCTGCCACAGGAGCTGAATTAATACACTCATTAATATCTTTTACTTTGTTGCTTACATGCATAATTATTTCTATACTTACAATTTCCACTTGCTTAAAGACATCTTTAAGGCCATGATAGAAAATCACCTTTATAAATTGATGGGGAAACACTGAGCAGCTTGCTATTCAAACCAAAGTCCTGATTTAATATTCATTATGCAAAGTTCAGAGTAAACCAAACATTGTTGAGATTAGGTTGAGTTTATACAAATTTCATAAGATAAATATGAATGCTGAACATAAAGTTAAAATAACACATTCTCCTGTGGAAAAAAGGATCCTGCAAATAACATATAGGAAATGGTATGAGTTTTTGGGTTTTTTTGCCTAAAGAGGAAAACCACATCAATATTCTGATGAAACAATTAACTGAAACAATCCTACTTCTGTTGTAATCACAGTTACTTGAAAAGAAACAAATAAACAAACAAAAGGCAAAATGGACAGGGAAGGGACCTAGTGAGGGTGTAATAAGAGAGTGAGAAATCCTTGTGTGCTGCCCTGGCAATTTACAGCATGGTGCAGAAAAGTGTCCCTGCAGGAACTGGCAAAATCTGTGAAAAGAGAATGAATACAGCCTACTTGCCAGGATAATTGTATCACACAAAGAGGGATAAATTAAGAAGTTATACATGTGATACACCATCTGTGTCTGGTTTTGTTATTTTCTCCATATACATCTGTTTCTATTCAGCTATAGGGCAACACTCCATCATATTATGCAGACCAGAATAACACAGAAAGTTCAGTTTTGTTGACAAAATGAAAATTCTCTTTCTAAATATATGGGAAACCAGCAGAATAATTTTTGATCAGTAACCTTTGAAAATCAAAACAAGAGGGTTGATCCAAATATATTCAAATTTTATGTTTGATATTTATAACTCTGGATTAAGATCTCTAGATTCCAATATGTAGTTATAACTTGAGTCAGATGCTACACTGGTAGGTGCTTATTCTCTGATTCCAGCTGGAATGTAACTGAACTCTGGAGAAAAAGACAAAATAAATAAAAAAAAAACAAACAAAACACAAACAAAAAACCCTACACTATGTACATATGGAAGTAAACCCAAAAACAAAACAGAAAGAATGATGAAACTGGTGAAGGGTCTGGAGAACAAGTCTTATGAGGAGCGACTGAGGAAACTGGAGTTGTTTAGCCTGGAGAAAAAGAGGCTGAGGGGAGACCTCATCACTCTCTACAGCTACCTGAAAAGAGGTTGTAGCGAGGTGGGTGTCGGTCTCTTCTCCCAAGTAACAAGTGATAAGACAAGAGGAAACAGACTCAAGTTGCACTAGGGGAGGTTTAGATTGGATATTAGGAAAAATTGCTTCACCAAAAGGGTTGTCAAGCATTGGGACAGGCTGCCCAGGGAAGTGGTTGAGTCCCAATCCCTGGAAGTATTTAAAAGACATGTAGATGTGGTGCTTAGGGACATGGTTTAGTGGTGGACTTGGCAGTGCTAAGTTAATGGTTGGACTTGATGAACTTAAAGGTCTTTTCCAACCTAAATGATTCTATGATTCTATATCTAATTGTATTGATGAACTTTTATGATTTTACATCTGATCTCTGGTCCTAGTTGGAAACTGAGCTTGAGGACTGTCCTTAGTGTCTTTCTCACCTGCTCCTCTTCTGAACTTGAAGCACAGTTTCATAAACTGAACTAGCCAACCAGTACTTGATGTACTTACAGAGTTAGATAATGCCCCAGAGTACTTGGTCAGGCACATCCAGAAGTGATTGATGTACTTGTTGCTCATGTAATTTCCATATTTTTTTTTTTTTACCCAGATAATTTTATGTCTGACTAATGATGTTTTAAAGTTCTCCAAATTTCTGGAGTTTTGTAAATGAATTCAACAGCTGTAGTATCACATTCAGATGAAGAAGTAGAATCTAATTGAATGCATGAGCCTTGCAAACCTGGACAAAGAGCATCTAGTTTGGGGTTGCGGGGGAGAGTGGCAGGATGGTGCATATTTTTTCTGGAAACAGAAAATACAATTTCATGCAGCCACTGTAAATTGTATGTGTATAAAATAGATAGGGTCCTTCTGAACTGTAATTGTGGAAAGTGAAATACAGAAATGTGTGTAATGTGGCCTGTTGCCACAAATCAGAAAAGAATTCAGGAGGGAAAAGCAAACAAACCAACCCAGCAAATTAAACTTTTTCTTTTTTCTCATTCTTTCAGCCACTGTCATAAATTTCATACTTCCTAGATGATCCTAGCAAGCTAATCCTACCTATTTTGTAGTATTCTTTGACATACTGATCTCAACCAGATTTTAATATGTTCCTAATGAACAGTTAATTTTTTTCACAAAAATCACATTCAAAATGTAGCCTGGAGACAATGTTTAGTCAGTAATTGAATAAAAAAAAATAAAAATCCAAGCTCAGTAGTCTTATTTCATCACTTCATTTCACTACCTTACTGCTTTATAGCATAATTGATTTTAAATCAATGAAAAATCCTAAAAATAATCTGAAAAGACTATCTATCAAAATCTTTGTGTGGCTGAGAACCACAAAGAAAGGAGCTATGATGAGGACTTCAGATGTTAATAGCACAGTATTTGGATGACTTGCCAGGTCTTGGGCTGATCCTAGGATGTTGTTAGATTCTAGGATGATTTTTTTTTATAATAGTTTTGTTTGACTCATTTCCTTCCAGAGCAATGCTGACATCTAACAGAGCTCTAGACTGAGAGACAGAATTGTTTCCAAGATGCACATGTTTTAGGAATGAGACAATTTCTCTGAATGAACACATACCATTGCATTTAAGCAAAACAAAGTATACTGGCCAAGATGTCTTTAAGATTTCCAAAGAAATTCCACTGCCTACCTTGACAAGTTCAGTGCTAACTATTTTTGCAATTATGTTTCCTAGTACCAAATCTGAACCTTCCTTGCTGCATATTATATTGATTTTTTATTGTTCTACCCTCAGAGGATATGGAAAGCAATCTATCACTGTCTCATTTTTACAGTTTCATATATTTGAATACTGTTGTTGCCTCTCAATAATTTCTTTTCTAGACTAAACAAACTCAGTTCCTTCAGCTCTTTCTTACAGGTCATATTTATCAAAGCTTTATCATTCTTGATGCTCTCCTCTGTGCTAAATTTGTCAATTTATTTCACTTTATTGCCTCATTTGTGATTTATAACATCAGATCCTTTCCTGAAATAGTGTTTCCCAGCTGGTAATGAGGAATTTTATGTTTTTCCTTTTTTCCCCTCATTGCTAAGTACTTTAGAGAATTTCCACTTATTGATTTGGACTATTTCTTCAATTTATCAAGATCATTTTCAATGACAGTGTTGCCTCACATAATTACAATTGTTTCCCAGGTAGTAATATTTATATATTTTACTTCTTTGCCATTGTTCAAACTGTTAATATTGAATTTCACCGTTTTCACAGGAAAATCAAGAATGACCCCACCTAGTATGTCTCCCTAATTTTAATATGAGTTACTAATGAAAACTGCTTGGATATGTTTTTGTTTTTTCAGTCAGTGTTGCACACAGATGAGAGAGACATGATGAACTAAATCTTGCAGTCTTTAATCTCATGAAACCAAAGGGAACATGAAGTATAACTTACCTCCAAAGAGTGCCACAGGGAAAAGGGGCCCAAAAAGGAGGAGCATTGGATTAAAAGTTGAGAAATAAACAATACGCAGATGTTTGTGCTTACTCACTCCAGGCACAGTAAACTCACCCTAAATGAGGGCAATAGCTTCCAGTGTAGTGTACCAGTTAGAAAGCTAGTAAGAATAGAAAACCATATTCAAGAATCTTCTGCTAAGTGGTAAGAATTTATTCTCAGTTGAGAAAATACGTAAGACATTTCAGACTTTTTTTTTTTTTGTATTCTGAAAAACTGAGCAAGCTTTTAATTATGGACTATATATATTTATATTCTTGCTAAGAGCTGAACTAAAAGAAACTCTTAGCAAAGCCAGTGAGTCTAGCTATATTTCCAAGGAAAAGCAACCAGCAGGCAACCAAGTGAGAGGAACAGCAAGGAGTAGCTAGAGTGAGGAGCTAGCAAAGCAGGACACAGCTAATGCAGAGCATCAGAGTGGGAAACAGAACAAGAAATAGCAAAACATGGCTAGATGGACAAGGAGTATGTAGTTAAGTGAGGAATGCACAGTGTGAGAGGCTGAAGGAAGCCAGTCACACCAAACATTCACCATCTGCTTAAACTGGGCTTTGCTCTCCAGAAGTACTTAATCCGAAGCTGTAAAATGAGTGTACTTCAAAGAAAGGGAAGGAAACTAACTGGAAGAAAGAGCTGTAAACTAGTTACGCTCCCTGTATTTTATTTAGAAGTTGGATATGGTATGTTACCATATTTCTCTACCTTATTAGTATATTTTTGCTCCCTTTAATAAAAACATATTCTGTGAATAAAAACAATTCATACCTGTGAGTAGTGAAAATCAGCTCACTGAGTATCAGGAAGGTTAATTCAATTTTCCTATATTTTTTGGTGAGGGTTGCTTTAACTTTGAACCTAACCCTTCCTTCTGCCAATCAAATCCTGGCAGAATTGCTATGTAATATTGCAGAAATCCCTACCTGCAGGAAGAGAAACAATAGCCAATTTTGCTAACTTTATCCTACTTTTTATTTTACCTCACTTTTGGTATCCAGAAATACAGTTCTGGTTTAGAGAGGTATGACAACTCCTCCCTGTTTGAGCTGAATGCTGCATGACATCTTCCACTGGAAGAGGAGCTATATAAGTAGCTAAAACTTTTCCAGTTCTAAAGATTTATCTGTCAGGGAAGGTAACCAAGGGTGACTCTTTGATGTTGTGGTTACATATAATATTGGTTTAGGAAAAAAAAAAAGAAAAAGAGAGGGAGGAAAAACAGACTTAGACCATTCCAGGCCAATCAAGGAACATAATTTTCTGGTTTAGTTTTCCTCTTTTTCTGAAGGGATTTAAGCCATAGGTATCATCCCAGAGAAGTTTGTTAAAACTAAATTATAAGGCATCAGGACAAGTGGAAGAAAGCTGGAGCAGGGGTGGAATTCAGTCTCTTTTGTTAACATTGCCTAACATCGACAGTTTTAGAAAAAGAGTAGAACAAGGCCTTGAACAAAGCTGCCTTACTCCAAGGTAAGTGTTAATTCAGTCATAGGCTGAATAGCTATTCTTAAGTTCCTTTTTGTTATCTCCGTAACTATATAAATATTTTTCAGAAAGTGAGTTTATTCAGGATCAGAGGAAGCTTCAAAGTCACTTAAGACATGAGAAGCCATGACTGAAGAAAGCATAGAGAAGATCGTAACTTGATTCTTTCAAGGATTCTGTAATTGCTTTAATGAAAAGCTACGGGAGGAAGGGTCAGAAAATTGTTACACCTTTTTATTGACACAGTTCTACTTTCAACTTCTGGCTGAGTTTATTAGTTTTGGGCTTAGTATCCCACTAAATATAGCCATTAGTGGAACAGGATAATGAAGCCTGTATCACCTCAAAACCACTTCTTAAATGGATGAAAATTAGATAACAGTCAGTCTTGTACCTTAAAATTTTCATTGCAAAAATCATTATGTGTAACTTGAATTCATGGTCACAGTGTCTGTAGTTAGCTTTTTTTTCTTTCCTGTTCTGCGTATATGCTCACAAAGGGGGCTTTTATCATCCATAAGCAACATGGATGTTGCAGTTATTCTCTACAAATGACTTACAAAGGGATGAACAAGAGCGACAAGGTCTTCTGAATCTCTCTGCAAATTTATGTCCCAAAGACTGATCATGATAACGTAATATTCACAATTTCTACCATCAAGCATGCAGGAATTAATAAGTCAAGTTGCTTTCAACCCAGGATTTGTTTCCAGATTGTAGAATCTGTTACAAACTATTCACAATTCAGGATTGCAAATTACCATTTATAATAATTTTCCAAAATATTCACATTTCTGAAACACTGGCACTAGTGAATTCATTTACCACTGATAGTTTACCAAATATGTCAGATAAGAGATTGTTTGTGGAAATAATTCTGAGCTATCCGTCAAGAATGACTTAGGTAAGGTGGTAGAGTGACTCCTGCATATTACATAGGTGCAGAATTAATCAGGGGAGCTCCAGAGTAAGTAAGGATATTCAGTACCACTTGAAGCACAAATTTAATACTTTGAGAGAGTTTAATAATGGTGACACCTGCTGCAGCCTCAAAAGCAAGACATAAAAGTACCTGATCTTACATTTCTGTGCCAACAAGCTTCTTCCATCATCTTAAAAAACTAGAACTGGGACTCTACAAGGTTATAGATGCTTGTATAAGAAATCTAATTATTGACAATTTCTGATTTAGGACCTTGGCTCTTCCTTAGTATGTCAGGCACATTTTTATTAGAAAAAATATCTTAGTTGTCCAGCCCACCTAGATATGGGCTACCGAAGACAGCAGCACAGCCTGACTGGTTCCTCAGAGGTCTTTCTTGCCTTTTTCACATGTGTGATCTTGACTAGATCGTCCATTGCACAAAATACAGGCAGAAACAGTCCGCCTCCCTTTTCTAAAAACACATGTGGTTCTATTTTGTATTCCATTATGAGATTATTTGACACAAGTATGCTTGCAAATATAGTTTAGGCTGATCAGCTGCTGGTCATAAAATCAAAGAATTGAATGACTGAGGTTGGAAAGGATGTCTGGTGGTCATCTTGGTCACCACACCCGCTCAGGCAGGGCCACCTAGAACATGATGTCCAGGACCATGTCCAGATGGTTTTTGAATATCTCCAGGGATGGAGATTCCACAGACTTTCTGGACAACCTGTGCTAGTGCTCAGTCACACTCATAATAAAAATGTGTTCCCTGATGGAACCTCCTGTGTTTCAGTTTGTGCCCATTGCCTCTTGTCTTGTCACTGGGCACCACCGAAAAGAGCCTGTCTCTGTTCTCTTTGCACCCTTCCTTCAGGTATTAATATAGATTGATGAGATCCCTCCTTAGCCTTCTCTTCTCCAGGCTGAACAGTCCCAGCTCTTTCAGCCTTTCCTCGTAGGAGAGATGCTCCAGTCCATTCCTCACCTTAGGGTCCTTTGCTGGACTCTCTCCAGTATGTCCATGTCTCTCTTGTAGTGGGGATCCCAGAACTGGCCACAGCACTCCAGGTATGGCCCCACCAGTGGTGAATAAAGGGGAAGGATCACCTCTCTTCACCTCTTGGCAATACTTTGCCTAACACAACCCAGGATACCATTCACCCTTTTTTGCATCATCAAGGGCACATTGCTAGCTCATGTTTAACTTTGTGTCCACCAGGATCCCCAGGTCCTTTTACACAAAACTGCTTTCCGGCCAGTCAGCACCCAGCATGTGCATGTCCATCATGAAAAGTTTGTCATGTATTACTGGAAAATAACTGATGTGAATCTGTGTACTTTCCATGAGATACACTGCTCCTGAATGACATTTCAGTGGTGTTCATATCACCTAATTTCAAGTATCCACAAACTAACAGATAGAATTCACCCTTTTGTGAGAAAAATATAGAAAGGATTGATTATTCTATGATACTTCTTATCTCATGAACAAGCAAGTACTTAACACAGACGTAGGCACTTCTACATGTAGAAGTTCAAGCTCAAGAAAGTAATTTAGAAAAGCTCAGTCTAGCTTTTATAGGAAATAGACATTATCCCAAGGGGGGAAAGGTAATCAATCAAACAAACAAAAACAAACACCACCACCACCACCACCCTTTTTGGGGGTCTAACAGCTATGCTATTGGGAATGCTCAATTGTCCACTGCACTCCCGTCTTTCCTAATCTTATTCCCTAGGCACTTATCTCCTGCCTAACATCATTTGACATTGAGCACTTGACATTGAGCACTAGGTCCAAGAGGAACTTAGATATAAATGCTCAGACTGCAACAATGAGAGTTGTGCACACTCTTTGCAACACAGCTTAATGATCAGACTGGTCACTCATTAAGTGGGAGAACTGAGTTCTCTCTCTTAGTTGCAATCCATAGCTTTCCCATACTACAAAAGTTCCTTACTGAAAGATAAAAAGCAATAAATGGAACAATGCTTTTCAGTGCACTTGTTAAAGGCACTGGGTAACCAGAAATAACATTCTGAAGCTGTAAAATTGGGAAAATTAGGTCCTCATTACTGGGTACATAAGTGAGAAATGAGATACCAAGAATTCTGCTCTCTGGTCTTTTATCTTTGTGGTTTTTTTTTTTTTTCTTCCCCCCAGTTAGTTTTGATTTGCTGGGGGTTTGTTTGTTTGTTTGTTTGTTTCTGCCAGTGATAATATTATGCAAAACATAAAAATAATCAAGGAATCAAAACCGTGAAAATAAACATTCTCACACACCACATATCCTTACCAATTCATGCCACTGACCAGGTTTGTTCTTATCACTACCTCCTTTACCATGTGTTGGACAGATTTGTATGTTCTGGTTTGTGCCTCCTTTGGCCAGACACCCTCAAAGGAGCAGACACTCTCCTTCCACATACCCTGACACTCAGCTAGTGAACATCATGACTCGCTACTGTCTCCACTTTTGTTTTAAATGTAAAATTAAGTTGAGCAAGTAATTTTCTGGGAGAAAACTTTATAATCACTCAAGAACACATAAATCTTTGGGTCAGTAGCAGAGATTTACCTCCAATTTGCTCGGTGTTCATACATTACTTTCCAAATTGAACCTACCAGTATGTCTGGGAGGCTATTTTTAACATTTTGAGCTGTCAAAATGGATTGATTCTCATAGATAAGGTGAAATTTAGAGAATTTCTATATTTAGTAGATAGAAGAGGGATGTTAATCTACAAATAATTTAACAATTCATAAAAAATAACATGCAAATTGTTTTGTTTCATTCCCCAATGGATGGGGATGGGGGATGTCACCAGTTCTACAAAAGGAACTTTATTACCAAATCTTTAGTTATGTTTTCCAACAGTGCATGCTATAAATCTGACTATCACGTACAGATGATGAACTATCAAGTACAGGTGATAACTCATATGTTGTTAGTGTTTCAAATCCAACAGAGAACTTTTTCATATATATATCAAACTTCTTAGAAACTTTTTGAGCTTAATGTATACAGTCATGGCTTTAACATCAGGGGAAGATTTAATCTGTCATTTGTAACACTTACTGATTTTCTTGGAGGGCTTAGTATCCCATAGTAGATTGAAAGAGCTGAGTATGATAAATTACAAGGTCGAATATATAATTAATTAGAAGTGAAACTGTTCAATTTACAACAGTATGAGAATCTGTAGTGACTGAAATTCAGATCTGCCTTCACTGTAATTGGGATTCAGGCTACTAGAGTCTGTTTCAATTCCATTATCATCAATAAAAATTTGGAAAAAGAATTGCACTTGACCTATGTTGAGAGGGCAGGAGATCAAGTACAAACCTAGACATTTTAGTGAATATTGTAAAATCATTCTATGGAATGACATTTAGAGACTTACGATGGACAGCTTACTGGCACTAATTTTCTAGGAACAGAAGTAGAAACAGAACAAATTACTCAAAAGTAAAAGGCAGAAAAAGTAAAAAGCAGAAAAAAAAGTAGAGCACTGACATGTTGATTTCTCTTTTCCTACAGTATTTCCTATTCTAATAGACTACAATGATTTCCAGATAGGAGTCCTCAAGAAAGAATGTGGCGATTATACCAAATATCAATTAAACCAAGAAAATTAATACTATTATCTTGATGTGATGATGTTAATGTAAAAGTTTCTTAACTACTGTTATTATTAAAAGAGTAATTTTTTTTTTTTTTTTTTTTTACAATAGTGGGGAAAAAAAAGCCCAGCAGAATAAATAAAAAAGATTTCAAACCACTGAAAAAGAAATTAAGCCAAAACCAGTACAGATGTGAGTGTACTTTCTGATGAAGTACACAGACTGTCTCTTGGGGGGTCTTCTTTTCAGTTTTGTAATTCAAACATTAGACATATAATTTTGGTTGTAAGCATAGAAAAGACATTTCATTGTGAAGATATGTCATCAAAGTATCTGAATATAAAATTTAATTTATTTCCTTCATAATTAGATAGTTACACTGTTCTCAAATGTCTCTTGATATGCTGAACAGGAAAACAATATCTAATCTTAAAAACCCGTGAAACAAAAACAGCCAGGGACCTGCCCCCCTTCCTCTCCCTCCCCAAAACTCAAGAGGTTACTTTTTCTCAGTCATTTCTTTCATACCAAAAAAAAAAAAAAAAGAAAATTAAAAAGGGGGAATCCCAGCAACAACCACAAAAGTTTTTAATTGTTGAGTGTGAAAATTTATTTGAACACATTGAAAATGCAGTTCCAATCAAGAAAAATTCATTCTATTTGGATTGCTTATTCTCTGAGAAAAGAAAATAAGATCTCACTGAAAAGCTGAATCTTTTCCTGCAATATATTGCTTTCTGGAGCATTTGTCACATTCCTTACGCAGTAATTAGATGTTCAGTTGCTGTTTTTTATAACTTACTATTTGTTTTTCAGTTACACTTAAGATATGTTCAGGATTCAAACCCTCTTTTACTCATTAACCATATGCAGAATAAAAAAGAAAGTATTTTTTTTTTCTGAAAAAGCTTTTGACGTTGTTTTTATCTCCTTATCCACAGCTTGTTTTCTCTGGTTTTAAAATATCACTATATCAGCTACTGAGAGTGTATGATGACTTTTGTATTAGTATATATTTGTGTCTAATAGACTGTAATGGTTTATGATCTCTTTTCTTTTCTGGAAATGTAGTTTCTACACTCTTACTTTTGTTCCTGAAATTCTAATCACTCATCATTTTGTCCTTCTAAAACTGAACAGGAAATGTTATGTGTTATTCCTAGGCTTTGTGATGTTACATAGTTTTATGTGCAGCTCCACTTTCTGTTCAACTTACAGAACTTTCATATGAACATAGCTTGCAGTCAGCACTTTATGTGATCGTCAGTGATCTGCAAAATAAATGTCTTTCATAACATGTTTTGACTTTTACAATTTTACAAATTCCATTCTTTGAATCATCTTGCACATTGCAAATGTTAATCTAGGAAGTAAAAAACTTCAAGCACTTACTATTTTAGTTTTTCAACTTGGAATCTCTTCAAATGGCTTGCCTCTGAATAGGTTTGCAAGTTATATTTATCTTCTGTCCTTTAGTAATTGTTTGCTGTAGGGAATGATACTTTATTCCCCCTCCATCAGTTTTAAGCACACTGATTCCATTTTCTTGTTATAGGTGTCCAGACTTTTTTATTATATTTATGTATATACAATAGAATTTTATCCATTACAACTCTGATACATAGCTTAGCTGGTGATAGAAAATAGGACTAGAAAGCAGTTTTAACATAATGCACTTAGTGTCTCCAAAACAAACAAGCAATCAAACAAAAATGAGACAAATCCAAACATAGAGCATGTTATAAGTTATCTGCAACCCTAGCCACAATGGTATTTGTTAACAAGTTTGAACTGGCATAAGTTAATGTGAACTTTCCTACATCAATCTAAAGTCTAGATTAATTCATATTTTACTGTTAGTCACTAAAAAAGTTGAATTTATTAAAATCCATATTATAAATAGTCTAACAGCTTACCCTTAATGTAAGTCTAAAGCAAAAGTGAATTTGCTGACAGACGTAGTAATGTAACACACTTAAGCAGAGCAGGAAGACATGCTACTGCCTTACTGTGAACTTGCTTAAAATACTTCTCTAAGAGTAGAGCAGAGACAGGTAGAGTCTTTGATTGCCTGGCAACTGAAACAGTCCTCACAAGATCTAAGAGAGGTGAAATTAGGAAGGTTCTGCTCATTGTACATATTCAAGTGGTTCCTTCTCTTGGCACTCCCATTTCTTTTGTTGTAGGATAATGTCTTTTTTCATTAAAAGAGCCAACTGTATGTGGAGAGGGCAATGAAGCTATGTTCTTACAGCCTCTTCTTAGGTCTTTAAGTGTGGGGTTTTTTTTTCCATTTTCTTCATTTATTTCTTTCTCTTGTCAGGCTGAAGCTGAAAAAAGAAAATCCTTATACTAATTTCTTTGTGTGAGCTTGGAACAAAGATGAACTCTGAAACCTTGTGGTAAAACTTTTCTCTTTTGAAGCCACATGCTTCCTAAGAATCTCAGGAATGGATTCCTATCACCAAATTACTTCAAAAACCGGCACTAAAGGGGAGACAAGGAGTTTGAATGTACAAGACAAATCTATATAAAACTTAATGGGGGCTAATTGTGTGTATTTAGAGTGAAGGAATTAATGATTAACAGATTTTGATGATATGTATAGAAATCTCAAACAGATTTAGGCAAGATATAGGAATACTAAACAATAGAGATTCACAGGACCAGTTTTTCAGGCTTATCTCATCTGTTTCTGCACTGCCTTTTATGCTGTCCTCTAGGAGCTTCCTCAGAAAAAAAGGAACATGAAAAATATACACACAAACTATGAAACAGGTGTTGTGCTTTTTCTTCTGTTTGCTTGCTTTGTTTTTCAAGTACCTATTGTTTTCTGGCTTGATTCTAGATTACTTTCAGAGTACATAAAATATAAATATTCTTTTATACTGGATCTTTTATTTTGACCACATGGAGAATATTCTAAGTCATTGCAGTACCTGAAAAAATAACTCATTTGATGTAGAAAATTAATTTGTCCACCACTTAACAAAGAATGTAATCAATCAGTTATGAGGTTAGTCACACAAACGAAAGTAATAGTTAAGCTAAATTATTCAATGAGTAACATGAAATATATTTAGCCACATCCACTTCTTTCATCAAGAAAATAGCATCTAGCCATTACCTTGACATCTCCTCAGAAATGGAAGATGTTGTTATGCAATTCAAAGCATGAATTAGGTGGACAGTTTTCTAGTATTTTTCTGTAAATAAATTTAACATTTAGAGAACACAGGGGGGAAAAGGAAAGTGTACTGCATTTTTTCATAAGAATTTTTTTTTTAACTGCAAATTTGGTAACTGTAGAGTCTCTTCTCCACATACCAGTAACAATTTTATAAAGATTGATTTTTATATGAGATTCCCTCATGCAGTAGGTGATAAAAAAAAAGAAAAGAATGGCCTTTCTAAGCACAGCTGGCTATATACTTTAAGAACATGTTACCTTTCTCTTTTTCTGATGGATACCGCATTATTGCAGAGCAAGATTTTGGTGTTATAAGACACATGACTGGTTACGCTATCTTAGCCATGGTTGTCACATGAAAGCTAAGAATATGTTATTGTTGTGTTAGTCCTGTAACTCTGTAACAAGTATAAAGATTCACAAATAACTGAAGAGAATAAATTCCAAAAAACTAAGGAGGGTCTGTAAACTGATTTTTTTTTTTTTCCTATGATAGACAAGAAACTTGTTTAACTAAATGACCAAGGGTTTCAGGTTAGAATGGTAAAGATAACATAATACTTATGAAGAGCTCTGTAACTAAATTCTTCTGCAAAAGTGTGACGCAACATAGCAGAAAGGGCTAATTCAGCAGCAAAAGAAGTTTTAGCTGTATTGCATTAGATTTTTTGTTGGATTTCTTTTTTTTTTTTCTTTTGTGAAGAACAAACAAACTTTAACAAATATCTGTTTGATTGCAATTCAGCCTGCTTCTTAATATTATAAAATACTTTATCCTGTAGATAAAATATTACTAAGAATGCGGAGGTACTCAATGACATTTTTGCCTCGGACTTGCTCACCGGCAAGTGCTCGAGCCTCACCACCCCAGCCGCAGAACGCAAAGGCAGGGACTGGGAGAATGAAGAGATGCCCACTGTGGGAGAAGATCAAGTTCGAGACCATCTAAAGCACCTGAAGGTGCACAAGTCCATGGGACCCGATGAGATGCATCCATGGGTCCTGAAGGAACTGGTGGATGAAGTTGCTAAGCCACTATCCATTGTATTTGAGAAGTTGTGGCAGTCCAGTGAAGTTGCCACTGACTGGGAAAGGGGAAACATAACCCCCAGTTTTAAAAAGGGAAAAAAAAGAAGACCTGGGGAACTACAGGCCAGTCAGTCTCACATCTGTGCCTGGGAAGATCATGGAACAGATCCTCCTGGAAGCTATGCTAAGGCACATGGAGGACAGGGAGGTGATTCGAGGCAGCCAGCATGGCTTCACCAAGGGCAAGTCCTGCCTGACCAACCTAGTGGCCTTCTGTGATGGAGTGACTACAGCAGTGGACACGAGGAGGGCTACAGATATCGTGTATCTGGGCCTCTGTAAGGCCTTTGACACGGTCCCCCACAACATCCTTCTCTCTAAACTGGGGAGGTATGGATTAGATGGGTGGACTGTCCGGTACGTGAGGAATTGGTTAGATGGTCGCATCCAGAGGGTAGTGGCTCAATATCCAGATGGAGACTGGTGACGAGTGGCATCCCGCAGGGGTCTGTATTGGGACCAGTACTGCTTAATATCTTCATCAATGACATAGCGGGATCGAGTGCACCCTCAGCAAGTTTGCAGATGACACCAAGCTGAGTGGTGCGGTCAACATGCCAGAGGGACACAATGCCATCCAGAGGGACCTGGACAAGCTCGAGAAGTGGGCCCATGTGAAACTCTTGAGGTTTAACAAGGCCAAGTGCAAGATCCTGCACCTGGGTCGGGGCAAGCCCCAGTATCAATACAGGCTGGGGGATGAATGGATTGAAAGCAGCCCTGCTGAGCAGGACTTGGGGTACTGGTGGATGAAAAGCTGGACATGAGCCAACAATGTGCGCTCACAGCCCAGGCAGCCAACCGTATCCTGGGCTGCATCCAAAGAAGCATGGCCAGCAGGTCGAGGGAGGGGATTCTGCCCCTCTACTCCATGATGGTGAGACCCCACCTGGAGTCCTGCGTCCAGCTCTGGAGCCCTCAGCATAAGAAAGACATGGACCTGTTGGAGCAGGTCCAGAAGAGGGCCACAAAAATTATCAGGGGGATGGAACACCTCTCCTCTGAAGAAAGGCTGAGAGACTTGGGGTTGTTCAGCCTAGAGAAGAGAAGGCTTTGGGGACACCTTACTGCAGCCTGTCAGTACTTAAAGGGGGCTTATAAGAAAGTTGGGGACAACCTTTTTAGCAGGGCCTGTTGTGACAGGACCAGGGGGAATGGCTTTAAACTAAAGGGGGGTAAATTTAGACTAGATATAAGGAAGACATTTTTTACGCTGAGGGTGGTGAGACACTGGCACAGGTTGCCCAGAGAGGTGGTGGATGCCCCATCCCTGGAAACATTCAAGGTCAGGTTGGATGGGGCTCTGAGCAACCTGCTCTAGTTGAAGCTGTCCCTGCCCACGGCAGGGGTGTTGGACTAGATGACCTTTAGAGGTCCCTTCCAATCCAAACTATTCTATGATTCTATGATTCTCTCTCTTATACACAGCCAGAGATACAAGATATCCCCTCAGACTTTTATTCACAAATAGTTGATTTAACTAAAATTTACCACACCAGCTTCAGTTTTGAAATCATTGACCATGATGAAATGTAGATAAAGTGAGTTTATCTCGAGATCTTAAAAAACAATGAAAAGCAGGAAAGAACTGAAAAAAATGAAACTCCTTTTCCATTTTAATAATTTACCCATGTGGCAGAGAGCAACACACTACTAAACCAATATTTGATACCTCAGTGTCATTTCAGTATTTCCAAGTGTCATTCCTCTTTTCCCATCTCCCTCCAAGTTTCATTACCCACTGAATAGATTCTTGCATTCTGAGTATTGCCATTCTCCTTTGTGGTCCTGCTTCGGTCAGGAAAATTCTGTTCAATTTAATAACATGTTCCTGTATCAGTAATACCTTGAGGTAATTCTTCCTT
This sequence comes from Spheniscus humboldti, assembly GCA_027474245.1. Taxonomy (NCBI): domain Eukaryota; kingdom Metazoa; phylum Chordata; class Aves; order Sphenisciformes; family Spheniscidae; genus Spheniscus; species Spheniscus humboldti. The sequence continues at coordinate 57,917,689 of CM049887.1, read as the reverse complement.
CTCAAAGCGCTAGAAGAGAATGATATATTTTTCCCATTAATTATAATATTCTTTTTTTGTAGGTTATTATGTTCAAGTTGGATGCAAGATGGAACATAAGGACTGTCAGTCTTCAGTTAATACGGTTTGTGGATACATTGAAGTCCCTAGAAATCTTTAAAAAAATTGAGAACTGTGCAGGTATGCAAATAATGTTAAGAATAAACACCTGAGGGCTTCTAATAGACTGGTCCTTTTTGACTTCTTATCCCTCTGCTTTCCCACAATGATTCCTCCCAACTCCCCTTTGATCCCTCCTTTCCCTGCCTCTGGTTCCTCACCTAAACATTGCAAATAAGTAAACCTCCCCTCAGTCTTGCAGGTGACCTGGAGAGCCTCCCCTGCTGACTCAAGATGATGGGTGTCCATCCTGGCCCATAGGGCTGAGGCTCTCCAGGAACAGCCCTGGGAGGGCCAGGATAGGGGCTTATATCTCTGACTGGATTATTTGGGTTCCTCCACCTGCCATTGCTCCTCTGTGCTCCTTCGTATTGGTAGAAATAAATCTTTAATCATATAACCTAGCAGTCACCAACATATATAAATATTTGTTTTGTTTGATTGCTTTAACTAAGTTTGATTAAAAGCTGTCAAGAGCAGCAGTATTACTGGGTTCTCATTAGTCAAATAATTACTTCGAGGATTTCTTATTTAAACTATAACTTACCTTCTTTTCATTTCTCCTTCAGTTCTCTCCTTGCCAAGCACACAATAATCTCTTTGATGAAGAATCAAGCTGAACAATAGAAGGTCTGTGGTTGCTTATGAGGCAAAGGAGCTAAGTATAACAGTGTGTGATGAGTACACTATAGCTTTTAGAAATATCATTTCCATAGACAAAAATATGTATCTTTTTTAAAATCTGAAAGGGTGTTGTCAGCTTACCCAATTTTAGTTGTAACAGAGGACAGACTGCAAGTGCCTGAAATACAGTGTATCATAACAGTATTTCCAACACTGAGAATGAAATCTGTAAGAGATCCTTTTTTTACTTCTGAAATACTTTAACGATCCTTTTCCAGTCCAATGAAATTTAACCCACATTAATGTTGTACTAAATCACCTGAGTAAGCAACAAGACAAAGCACATATACTGAGACATAAGCAAAGCCATATTCTCAGGCACCAGATGCTCTTACTACACAAGCCATTGTCATTAAAATGAACAATATAAATTCCTTCCTTGTGACATTCCATCACTTATGCCAGGTTTCTGATAACAGGCTATTTCCATGCAGTGGCTCCCAGCTGTGTTGCTTCATTTCTGTGCACGGGTTGAATACATGAAGCCAGACTATGAGCAGGAGCCACTGTATCTATATTCCGTGCTCTTCTTAGTTTAGGTTTTACCCTGCTAAGTCCTGTTTCTGACACAGAAGAGACACATTCTGGTTTTATTTTCCTTTTTTTTCTTTTCTTCAGTTCTGTGTTTGCACTTGACACATGGAATTATTGAAAAAATGCATTATTTTCACAGAAAAATATTTTATAGGAAATGTTACAGTTCATGTAAGAGATCCTAAAAAAATGAAAAATCTACAACAAGTGATGATATGCAGATATACAGAATAACAGTAACAAAAAACCAGTCTTGCTACCAGCCAGTTTGCTAATACTGACAGCAAAATAATCAAGTTTTCAGTTTTTCCAAACCTTCACTTTGCTTTTTCCATCATCTTCAATTATTCTTATAAGACCTGATTCCTCATATTTTGTTATTCAATTGCTCAACAAATTTTACTATATTTCACGATAAAAAAACTGATGTGTAAACTGGATGGAAGAAACAGGCCTATAACTTATAAATCATAGAATCATAGAATTCTTTAGGTTGGAAAAGACCTCTAAGATCATCAAGTCCAACTGTTAACCTAGCATTGCCAAGTCCACCACTAAACCATGTCCCTAAGCACCACACCTACATGTCTTTTAAATACCTTCAGGGATGAGGACTCAACCACTTCCCTGGGCAGCCTGTTCCAGTGCTTAACAACACTTTCCATGATGAAATTTTTCCTAATATCCAATCATCTAAACCTCCCCTGCTGCAACTTGAAGCCATTTCCTCTCATCCTGTCACTTGTTACCTGGGAAGAGACCAACACCCACCTATCTACACTCTCCTTTAAGGTGGTTGAAGAGAGCGATGAGGTCTCCCCTCAGCCTCCTTTTCACCAGGCTAAACAACCCCAGCTCCCTCAACTGCTCTTCATAAGACCAGTGCTCCAGACCCTTCACCAGGTTCGTTGCCCTTCTCTGGACACGCTCCAGCACCTCAATGTCCTTCTTGTAGTGAGGGGCCCAAAACTGAACACAGTATTCAAGGTGTGGCCTCACCAGTGCCGAGTACAGGGGCACGATCACTTCCCTACTCCTGCTGGCCACACCATTTCTGATACAGGCCAGGATGCCATTGGCCTTCTTGGCCGCCTGGGCACACTGCCGGCTCATGGTCAGCCAGCTGTCAACCAGCACCCCCAGGTCCTTTTCCGCCAGGCAGCTTTCCAGCCACTCTTCCCCAAGCCTGTAGCGCTGCATGGGGTTGTTGTGGCCAAAGTGCAGCACCCGGCACTTGGCCTTGTTGAAGCTCATACAACTGGCCTCGGCCCATCGATCCAGCCTGTCCAGATCCCTCTGTAGAGCTTTTCTACCCTCGAGCAGATCAACACTCCCACTCAACTTGGTGTCGTCTGCAAACTTACTGAGGGTGCACTCGATCCCCTCATCCAGATCATTGTTAAAAATATTAAACAGAACTGGCCCCAATACTGAGCCCTGGGGACATCATTTGTGACCGGCTGCCAACTGGATTGAACTCCATTCACCACAACTCTTTGGGCTCGGCCATCCAGCCAGTTTCTTACCCAGTGAAGCTTATGCCCATCCAAGCCACAAGCAGCCAGTTTTTCCAGGAGAATACTGTGGGAAACAGTGTCAACGGCTTTACTAAAGTTTAGGTAGACCACATCCACAGCCTTTCCCTCATCCACTAGGTGGGTCACCTTGTCATAGAAGGAGATCAGGTTAGTCAAGCAGGACTAACAACATGAATTATTTATGAAACATGAGTTTCATAAACTCATGCTGACTGGGCCTGATCACCTGGTTGTCCTGTACATGCTGTGTGATAACACTCAAGATGATCTGCTCCATTATCTTCCCCGGCACCGAGGTCAGACTGACAAGCCTGTAGTTCCCCAGATACTCCTTCCAGCCCTTCTTGTAGATGGGCGTCAGATTTGCTAACCTCCAGTCAATTGAGACCTCCCTGGTTAGCCAGGGCTGCTGATAAAGGATTGAAAGTGGCTCGGTGACCACTTCCGCCAGTTCCTGCAGTACTCTTGGGTGAATCCCATCTGGCCCCATAGACTTGTGTGTGTCTAAGTGGTGTAGCAGGTCACTAACCATTTCCTCTTGGATTATGGGGCTTCATTCTGCTCCCTCTCCCTGTCTTGCAGCTCAGGAGGATGTGTACCCGGAGAACAACTGGTCTTACTATTAAAGATTGAGGCAAAGAAGCATTAAGTACCTCAACCTTTTCCTTATCCTTTGTCACTATGTTTCCCCCTGCATCCAATAAAGGATGGAGGCTCTCCTTAGCCCTCCTTTGGTTGCTAATGTCTTTATAGAAACTTTTTTTATTGTCTTTTATGGCAGTAGCCAGATTAAGTTCTAACTGGGCTTTGGCCCTTCTAATTTTCTCCCTACATAACCTCACGACATCCTTGTAGTCCTCCTGAGTTGCCTGCCCCTTCTTCCAAAGGTCATAAACTCTTTTTTTTCCCCTGAGTTCCGGCCAAAGCTCTCTGTTCAGCCAGGCCAGTCTTCTTCCCTGCCAGCTCATCTTTCAGCACATAGGGATGGCCTGTTCCTGCGCCTTTAAGATTTCCTCCTTGCAGAATGTCCAGCCTTCCTGGGCTCCTTTGCCCTTCAGGACTGCCTCCCAAGGGACGCTGTCAACCAGTCTCCTAAACAGGCCAAAGTGTACCCTCTGGAAGTCCAAGGTAGCAGTTCTGTTGATCCCCCTCCTTACTTCTCCAAGGATCGAAAACTCTATCATTTCGTGATCGCTATGCCCAAGATGGCCTCCAACAACTACATCACCCACAAGTCCTTCTCTGTTCACAAACAACAGGTCCAATGGGGCACCTTCCCTAGGTGGCTCACTCACCACTGTGTCAGGAAGTTATCTTCCACACACTTCAGGAACCTCCTAGACTGTTTCCTCTCTGCTGTATTGCATTTCCAGCAGACATCTGGTAAATTGAAGTCCCCCACGAGAACAAGGGCTAGCGATCGTGAGACTTCTGCCAGCTGCTTATAGAGTATTTCATCTGCCTCTTCAACTTGGTTGGGTGGTCTATAACAGACTCCCACCATGATATCTGCCTTGTTGGCCTTCCCCCTGATTCTTACCCATAACCACTCAACTCTATTGTCACCATTAGGGACCTGGACAGGCTGGATCGATGGGCCGAGGCCAACTGGATGAGGTTCAACAAGGCCAAGGGCCGGGTCCTGCACTTTGGCCACAACAACCCCATGCAGCGCTAGAGGCTTGGGGAAGAGTGGCTGGAAAGCTGCCTGGCAGAAAAGGACCTGGGGGTGTTGGTCGACAGCCAGCTGACCATGAGCCGGCAGTGTGCCCAGGTGGCCAAGAAGGCCAATGGCATCCTGGCCTGTATCAGAAATGGTGTGGCCAGCAGGAGTAGGGAAGCGATCGTGCCCCTGTACTCAGCACTGGTGAGGCCGCACCTCAACTACTGTGTTCAGTTTTGGGCCCCTCACTACAAGAAGGACATTGAGGTGCTGGAGCGTGTCCAGAGAAGGGCAACGAGGCTGGTGAAGGGTCTAGAGAACAAGTCTTACGAAGAGCGGCTAAGGGAACTGGGGTTGTTTAGCCTGGAGAAAAGGAGGCTGAGGGGAGACCTCATCGCTCTCTACAACTACCTGAAAGGAGGTTGTAGTGAGGTGGGGGTCGGTCTCTTCTCCCAAGTAACAAGCGATAGGACGAGAGGAAATGGCCTCAAGTTGCGCCAGGGGAGGTTTAGATTGGATGTGAGGAAAAATGTCTTTACGGAGAGAGTGGTTAAACATTGGAAGAGGCTACCCAGGGTAGTGGTGGAGTCACCATCCCTGCAGGTATTTAAAAGACGTGTTGATGAGGCACTTAGGTATATGGTTTAGTAGGCATGGTGGTGTTGGGTTGACGGTTGGACTCGATGATCTTAGAGGTCTTTTCCAACCTTAATGATTCTATGATTATTAAGCTCTAGGCAGTCAAAACAGTCCCTAACATACAGGGCTACCCCACCGCCTCTCCTTCCTTGCCTATCCCTTCTGAAGAGTTTATAGCCATCCATTGCAGCACTCCAGTTGTGCGAGTCATCCCACCATGTTTCCATGATGGCAACTATATCATAGTTTTCCTGCTGCACAATGGCTTCCAGCTCGTCCTGTTTGTTGCCCATGTTGCATGTTTTGGTGTAGATGCACTTCAGTTGGGCTATTGATCCTGCCACCTTTTTGGGGAAAGAAGCCCTAATTTCTACGTGACCATTCTCAGGCGCTTCCGTGGTTTCTAACACATCAATTATCCTTGCATCTTTGCTGCTGCATGGATCTCCATCCCCTACCTCCACTGAGATGGCAGACCAAAGGACCTCGCTAGCCCACCATTCCTCAAACATAACTCTCAACTTTTAAACAAAAAGTCAAGTCAACCTCTAACAACATTCAAATCAATAAAATTTCCAGTAACAACGGCCATTTCTATAGCAAAATAGGAAAATAAAAACAGGGTTGGAAAGCTAAGCCATATCCAAAATTAATGATGGTGCCTGGCTGTATGAGGGAAATTCACATTCATGAGTGCTAGAAACTGCTCATGCAATTATACCTGCATTACTGTCTAATGGAAAATGAATGGACAGCTCAGAGGAACTGCAGCTCTTACTTCTCCAAATTAAGTACTCTATCTACAGCTCTGGGGAGTCAGCCTCACTCTTATTTGGTCTCCTGGCCTGACGTAGAGTATTTTTTTTTTTGCGTTGAACACTATATCTGAACTCCTCCACAGCCTGCCAAATGCACACTGTCCTGAGATTAATTTATGACAAGTTTACTTTAGGTTTCCATACACATAGCTTGTCTGCCACCAGGGTAGCTTCTTTGTGAGTTGAATAATCTTATCATCACAGTAATCAGAAAACTTTGTGGGATTAAACTCTTAATGGATGGCACCAGAACTTTGACCAGCATGAAATGGACACAATCCTTAAAAAGAGAAGAAAAGGACCTAAAGGTTTTCAACATTTACAGCTGGGTTCCATGAGAATTAATATAAAAAGGGGAAAATCTTTAAAATACAGAAAATTCAGGTGTGTTGTATAAAACATTAAAATTGAAAGGTTTAAAATTAATTTCTTTTTCTGCCCACTGTGTCCCTGCCAGTCCTTTAGGGTACATCATTCAATCCTAAATTCAGTACCATTTAGCACCTTTTCCTGGTTCCTTAGGGAAAGCCTTTTACTTTGTCATCTTTGTCATCTGACTTTGTTCTTTGTCATGACTTTTCAGTCCCAATGTGTGCAGAGGCCTCCCTTCTTCCTACAATATTTCCTCGTTGCTTGTCCCACATTGTGTGCCACAGATTCCTGTAACTAAGCATATGCAGTTGCTTGTGAGGAAGGAGCAATCTATAGATCTTTCTAACGGTTTCAACTGATACAACCCTAAAGGCAAAGTACACAGACTCCATCGACACAGAGCCTTTTACTAAGACGTAACATCCCACAAATTATACATCAACAGCTACAGTATCCAGCATAGACATGAGTAACACAGACTGGCCAATGTTCTCAGCCCACAATTGTTCCTTTGGCCAGAGCATTGGAAAAAAAAAAAAGGACAAAACTTTAATCTCCTAAATATTGAGGCTTATTTTTTCAAAGTGTCTCTGTGAAAGACACCCGGATGCATGAAAAAAAGGTGAACAATCAAGACTTATTTTAGATGTCTACCTAAGTATGAGATAAACCGTTTAGTTGTTGCCTATTTTTCCTTTTTAACGATAGAGGGTGTAGACAGTACATAAAGGATAAAAATCTGGTCAAACAAATCCAATATCCAGTGCCCTTCCTACTTATGGAATTCTCTGAAAAAATATTATTCTTTAGTTCTATTACAGTTAAGACACTAATGAGCTTTTTGTTTAAAAAAAACCAACAAACTTTTGGTATAAATTGCAGATATTTTAACATAGAAAGATTGATACTAAGTAGAAAATTCCAATCAGTTACATATTTCAGTGGCTAAATCTGCAACAAACAAAAGATTTTCAAGGCTTATGTTATCAAGAATGATTTTGACATATTTGGAGAATGATGTGATGGGTTGACCCCATGCAGCATCTAAGCACCCACACAGTAGTTCTCACTCTCCTCCTCCCAAGCAGGATGGGGGAGAGAAGAAGAGCAAAAGCTGAAAACTCTTTGGTCAATGTAAAGGCAGTTTAATAAGTGAAGGAAAGAAAGAAAAAACAGGCGATGCAAAGGCAATAATTCACCACCTCACAAGAAGACTGATGCCCAGCCAGCCTCCAAACAAGGGCCACCTTAGCAGACAATGCCACTGCTTTTTACTCTACCACCAGTACAGTAAATTGCTGAGCATTACATTATATAGTATGGAATATCCTTTTGGCCAATTTCATGTCAGCTCTCCCAGTTGTGTTCCCTCCTAATTTCTTACCCACCTCCAGCCTACTTGCTCTGGAGCAAGTCAAACTGGGGGAAAAAAAAAGAATAAAAGAGAAAAAAGAAAAAAAAAAAGATAGGGAGGAGAAAAGAGTAAATTGTAAAGCCTCGATCCTGTTGTAAGCAATGTTTAGCAATAGCCAAAACACCGGTGTGTTATCCACACTGTTTTAGGCAGCAACCCAAAGCACAGCACCATATGGGCTGCTGTGAAGAAAGTTAACTCCATCCTGGCCAGAGCCAGTACAAGTGACTTACTTCCCAATCAAAAGATAACCTAGTTTTGAACATGAATCCATGATTTCTCAAGCAGATTGTTTTACTACTACAAGCAAAATTGATTCAATCTGAAAAGGTAATGACATACACCTGTTTTTGCCCTATAGCAAGAATTAATTCTCTTGATTGGACTGCAGGAAGTACTATGCACAATATCTCCCATAATATACCATGGAAACACATCAGCTACTAATTGAATAAGAAAGTATATTACATTCTCCAAATTCTGCCAGTTCTTTTATCAACAACAGAAGAAAGTACACGCTGCCTACAATTTGGGCATGGGGGTGGGAGGCAATGATAAAGGGGCTAGAGGAAGTTGCTCAGATGCTTAGCTAGTGTCATGAGCATTTCAACGCCAGCAATTACACTCAGTGAAGCATATGAAATATGCAGGATATTTTTCAATTCATAAGTTATATTTCATGAAACTGCAGACTGTATAAAATGAAAAAATCTCAGTGACCTGTTAGACAGAGATTTATTTCTTGTCCTTCCTTGATATAAAAACAGTTATGCCCCTAGCCCATAACTCTGGCAGATATATCAGCTTATTGTCAAAACTACCATTCTCAGCCTTTAGCTTTCAGGATGGTGTCATTCAGAACTTGTTACTATAACTGTTAATAGAGTGATGAGATTCTTGGGGGATAATACTCCTTGGCGTGACTAAGACAGAATGATATCCTCATGAGTGTTAGAATCATAGAATCATTAAGGTTGGAAAAGACCTCTAAGATCATCGAGTCCAACCGTCAACCCAACACCCCCATGCCCACTAAACCATGTCCCTAAGCGCCTCATCTACACGTCTTTTAAATACTTCCAGGGATGGGGACTCCACCACTTCCCTGGGCAGCCTGTTCCAATGTTTCACCACTCTCTCTGTAAAGACATTTTTCCTCACATCCAATCTAAACCTCCCCTGGCGCAACTTGAGGCCATTTCCTCTCGTCCTATCGCTTGTTACCTGGGAGAAGAGACCGACCCCCACCTCACTACAACCTCCTTTCAGGTAGTTGTAGAGAGCGATGAGGTCTCCCCTCAGCCTCCTTTTCTCCAGGCTAAACAACCCCAGTTCCCTCAGCCGCTCTTCGTAAGACTTGTTCTCTAGACCCTTCACCAGCCTCGTTGCCCTTCTCTGGACACGCTCCAGCACCTCAATGTCCTTCTTGTAGTGAGGGGCCCAAAACTGAACACAGTATTCGAGGTGCGGCCTCACCAGTGCTGAGTACAGGGGCACGATCACTTCCCTACTCCTGCTGGCCACACTGTTTCTGATACAGGCCAGGATGCCATTGGCCTTCTTGGCCACCTGGGCACACTGCTGGCTCATGTTCAGCCGGCTGTCAACCAGCACGCCCAGGTCCTTTTCTGCCAGGCAGCTTTCCAGCCACTCTTCCCCAAGCCTGTAGCGCTGCATGGGGTTGTTGTGGCCCAAGTGCAGGACCTGGCACTTGGCCTTGTTGAACCTCATACAGTTGGCCTCGGCCCATCAATCCAGCCTGTCCAGGTCCCTCTGCAGAGCCTTCCTACCCTCGAGCAGATCAACACTCCCACCCAACTTGGTGTCGTCTGCAAACTTACTGAGGGTGCACTCGATCCCCTCATCCAGATCATCGATAGAGATCTTGAACAAGACCGGCCCCAAAACTGAGCCCTGGGGAACACCGCTCGTGACCGGCCGCCAACTGGATTGAACTCCATTCACCACAACTCTCTGGGCCCGGCCGTCCAGCCAGTTTTTGACCCAGCGCAGAGTACACCTCTCTAAGCCGTGAGCCGCCAGCTTCTCCAGGAGAATGCTGTGGGAGACGGTGTCAAAGGCCTTACTGAAGTCCAGATAGACGACGTCCACAGCCTTTCCCTCATCCACTAGGCGGGTCACCTGGTCATAGAAGGAGATCAGGTTGGTCAAGCAGGACCTGCCTCTCGTGAACCCGTGCTGGCTGGGCCTGATGCCCTGGTTGTCCCGCTCATGCCTTGTGAGCGCCCTCAAGATGAACCGCTCCATAATCTTCCCCGGCACCGACATCAGGCTGACAGGCCTGTAGTTCCCCGGATCCTCCTTCCGGCCCTTCTTGTAGATGGGCATCACATTGGCAAGCCTCCAGTCGTCCAGGACCTCCCCCGTTAACCAGGACTGCTGATAGATGATGGAGAGTGGCTTGGCAAGCTCCTCCGCCAGCTCCCTCAGCACTCTCGGGTGGATCCCATCCGGCCCCATAGACTTGTGAGCATCCAGGTGGCGTAGCAGGTCGTTGACTGCTTCCTCTTGGATTATGGGGGGTTCATCCTGCTCGCCCCTGTCTTCCAGCTCGGGAGGCCGAGTACCCTGAGGATAACCAGTCTGGCTGTTAAAGACTGAGGCAAAGAAGGCACTGAGTACCTCAGCCTTTTCCTCATCCTTGGTGATAACGTTTCCCCCCGCATCCAATAAAGGATGGAGAGTCTCCTTGGCTCTCTTCTTGTCATTAATATATTTGTAAAAACTTTTTTTGTTGTCCTTAACGACAGCAGCCAGATTGCGTTCCAGCTGGGCTTTTGCCTTTCTCATTTCCTCTCTGCATGACCTAACGAGATCCCTGTACTCTCCTTGGGTCGCCTGCCCCTTCTTCCACAAGCGGTAAACTCTCCTTTTTTTCCTGAGTCCCTGCAAAAGCTCCCCGTTCAGCCAGGCCGGTCGCCTTCCCCACCCGTTCTTTTTACAGCATACAGGGACAGCCTGCTCCTGCGCCTTTAAGACTTCCTTCTTGAAGATCGTCCAGCCTTCCTGGATGCCTTTGCCCTTCAGGACCGTCTCCCAAGGGACTCTCTCAACCAGCGTCCTGAACAGGCCAAAGTCCGCCCTCCAGAAGTCCATGGTCGCAGTTTTGCTGCCCCCCCCCTTTACTTCACTGAGAATCGAGAATTCTACCATTTCATGGTCGCTAAGCCCAAGACGGCCTCTGACCACCACATCTCCCACCAGTCCTTCTCTGTTTGTAAACAGTAGATCAAGCGAGGCACCTCCCCTGGTAGGCTCCCTTACCAGCTGCTTCAGGAAGTTGTCTTCCACACACTCCAGGAACCTCCTAGACTGCTTCCTCTCTGCCATGTTGTATCTCCAGCAGATGTCCGGGAAGTTGAAGTCCCCCACGAGAACAAGGGATAGCGATCGAGAGACTTCTGCCAGCCGCTTGTAGAACGCTTCATCCGCCCCTTCATCCTGGTTGGGTGGTCTATAACAGACTCCCAGCAGGATATCTGCCTCGTTGGCCTTCCCCCTCATCCTTACCCATAAACACTCGACCGTATCATCATCACAATCGTTGAGCTCTATACAATCGAAACACTCCCTAACATACAGGGCCACCCCACCGCCTCTCCTTCCTCGCCTGTCCCTTCTGAAGAGTCTGTAGCCATCCATTGCAGCACTCCAATCATGAGAGTCACCCCACGATGTTTCTGTGACAGCAACTAAGTCATATCTCTCCCGCTGCACCATGGCTTCCAGCTCCTCCTGTTTGCTGCCCATGCTGCGTGCATTGGTGTAGATGCACTTGAGCCAGGCTATCGATCTCACCCCCAGCATCGGCATGCCACCCCTAGGCTCATCTCTAGTGAGCCTGGTTTTATCCCCTTCCCCCTTCAAACCTAGTTTAAAGCCCTCTCAATGAGCCCTGCCAATTCATGAGCGAGATTCCTTTTCCCCCTGTGAGACAGCTGGACTCCATCTGTCGCCAGCAGGCCCGGTGCCGTGTAAACCTCCCCATGATCAAAAAAGCCAAAATTCCTCCGATGGCACCAGCCCCTGAGCCACGTGTTGATCAGGTGCGTTTTCCTGCTCCTTTCAGTATCCTTTCGTACCACTGTAGGGATTGAGGAAAACACTACCTGTGCTCCCGATCCTTCAACCAGCCGCCCCAGTGCCCTGAAGTCCCTTTTGATCGCGGCAGGACTTCTCTCCGGAACCTCATCACTGCCCACCTGTATAACCAACAGCGGGTACTAGTCGGAAGACCGTACCAGATCAGGGAGCTTCCTCATAATGTCTCTGACCCGGGCCCCAGGGAGGCAGCAGACTTCCCTGTGGGGCGGGTCCGGTCAGCATATTGGGCCCTCCATTCCCTTCAGAAGGGAATCACCTACGACAATCACCCTCCTTTTTTTCTTAGTAGAGGCAGTCATGATGCGTGGGGCTGACTGCCTCACCCTAGGCAACCTCCCGGATGGACCTTCGTCCAAATCCTCGTTTGCCCGGCCCTCAGGTTCCAGGGCCCCATATCTGTTGCGTAAAGGCAACCGGGAAGGTGAGGGAGGCCGGGCGGGGGTTCGCCTGGCACCCCGAGCAGGGACCCGTTTCCATTCCCCCCCGTCGCTTAGGTCCCCTCTTTCTACCTGGTGGCAAGAGGGCAGGGGATCCTCTGCTTCTCGCGGAGCCTCCATCTGCTGCCCTTGCCTCAGGGATGGTAGGGTGCGGCTCCACCAATCTATCTCCCTCTCACACTCCCGGATACTCCTTAACCTTTCCACTTCCTCCTTCAGCTCTGCCACCAGAGTGAGCAGATCATCCACCTGGTCACACCGCACACAGGTGGTGTCTCCACTGCCCTCCAGTACAGCTGACAGGCTCAGGCATTCCCTGCAGCCTGAGACCTGGACAGCCGCGTGCTCGCACGAGGGCTCCGTCTGGGTCGCCGCATTCCTTCTGGCGACGGCTTTCAGCCGAGTGGAAACCATAGTCGTCACCCTCCAAGAAGTGGACCGGTTAATAGTTGAGTTGGTCTCTAGAGCCAGAAGGGGGGGCTGCGCCCTGCCCGCTCGCCTTGCCTGCACGCCCTCCCTCATGAACTACCGCGCAAACTGCCGCGCCACGCCCTTCTGACGCGCCACGTCCTGTTTGCCCGTCCTGTTCGCCGCGCTCCGAGTCGCTCGCGCTCCCTGGGGGCTGCTCTCGTAAGTGAGGGGGGTTTGGCCGCCGTCCCTCTTGGCCCCGCCCACGCTGAGTCAGAGCTGCCGCTCCTCGTCAGGAGCTCCCTCCTCCGGCTCCGGCGGGGGGGGGTGGGGTGGGGCTGGGGCACCCTCTCCCTCCCTGCGCTTTTGCTCTTCGCGGGTTTTGCCGCGGTTTTGCCGCTTCAGGAAGGGTCCCCCGGCGCGATCCTCCGCTCCGGAGCCCTTCGCCTCGGTGGCTTCGCTCAAGTGGCGGGTACACTGGGTTTTAAACTGCCGCCGTCCCTCTTGGCTCCGCCCACGCTGAGTCAGAGCTGCCGCTCCTCGTCTTAGTGTTCTTAGACTGTATGTTAGAAGCATGTTTGAAATAATAGCTGTAGAAGCAGCACTGAGAAATAACATTCCAGATTGATCTGATGTTTGATAAGAACAGAAAGACTTAGTTTCTCTGAAAAGATCAATATATGACTGACTAGGAAGACTAAAAGTGCACACCTGGAGGTACGCTACAGTCAGCAGTTGCAGTGAATACCACACCTCTCAGAAGTAAGATTAATCTACTCAACAGTGTTTAGCTTCTGAGATTGCAGGCAGCTGGAAAAAACAGAATCAGCAAATTAAAAAAAAAAAGTGTATAAAAACTTTATCTGTTCCTTCTGCACTTGAGGACTCAGCATGATTCAGTTAGGTGAGAAATAAGCCTTTTGTTGCTTTGCTTTAACTGCTAATTTTCTTTTATACCTGATTTTATTGTTATTTAGATCATAGAGAATAAACTGGCCCCTCAGAAAGAACATAGTTATAGGTGTTCTTTCTAAAAATGGGCATTCTGTCTCCTGCTAATTTTGCTTCTAACAACCACAAGGAGTTTATTTAAAACAGGTTTAGTATTGACTTTATTATTGGCATTGAATTTCTAGAGTTAAAATATTTTGCACTTGAATTATACACGGTGAGCAAATTCTACTTGTTTATACCTTATAAATAGTATATTGTAAAAAATCATGAATACTTTTCCAGTACTAAAATTATGGAATATTACCATATATTAAAACAAATAAAAACAAGTAGAAATTAAGTAAGATTTTTTATTTGAAATTGCAACTAAGAAGAAGGAAAAAAAAGCAACAAATCACAGATGATTAAGAAAGTATATGTGCACTACAAAGAAAAAAGAAACAAAAATCCAAGTGGGAAATCAAAGAATATGACTTTGAAAAAAACATCCTTCCCCCAAAGTTAAGTCTTCTCATGCCCATTTTCTCACCTCCTTTCTCTTCACACATACAATCTGTTTGCAAGAGATTTTTTTAAAACATGAAAGAAAGAAACAGAAAGAGTATTGACCATTCAAAACCTTGTTACCATATCACTTCATGTCCCGCTTTCTGGAGACAGTTCAAACAACCAAACAGAAATGGTATGTGGATGTCTGGCAGAGGTGACCAGTGCCCTCTGACCTGGCAATGAGAAAGTAAGCAACATACCCTAGAATATGTCAGATGATACTAGGCATCTTAGTTTAGACAACTGAGTTGGAAACTTTGTGTTATTTCATGATGGCTCACCTAAAGATGGAAAACCAAAAGGGCAAGGTAGGAAAACTATGACCCTCCCACATATCACATTAGAAGTGGTCAGTCAGCTCACAGCCAGTTTGGGTGTGCAGATATATTTGTTTTCATCAACAAGTTGATCTAGGAGGTTTCTTTGGCTTCATTTAAGGTAGGTTTTACAGTTAAAAGACAGGTGAGAAAAAGGTGAGAAAATTACAGCACACAGAACATATCACTTATAAATCTTGCCTGAGAAACTTCCTTTTAGTTCTGCCAAGCACAGAACTATGACTTTAACCTGTATTTTCTGTGTTCCTGGAGTTCCTGGAGTTCCTCCACTGCAACCTTCATATATCTCTAATCTGTCCTCTTAGAGTTCTGCTGACCAGTTGCTGGAAGAGAAAGATACCTTCTCAGTAACCTGGTGATGAAGAGCAAAGCTATATATTCATATTTTTATGAAAAAATATTTTTTTCTTCTTTCTCATTTTCATTTTCTCCATTGGACAATTAGTATCTTTGTATCTGGTCATTTGCATTAAAAAACATAAAATTTATTTTAGAAATATTTGTACAGTGTCCCAAGACACTTATAGAAACTGTTAAAGCAATTTTTTTTTCCTCCAATACAAAAATCCAGCCTCAGTTTAAAGACTCCAAGATGCTGTAAATGCACAATGTCTATTACACCTTCTGTTAACAAATCTAGCATGTAGAAAACTTTACTTTTCTCCATTTTGCACTTTGCTGAATGCATCTTTTAGTGACTGTACCTTGGGCTAGTAAATTAAACAACTGTCTACTATTAAGCACCTTTCTGTGACAATACAGACCAGTTTCTTCAAATCTTTGGTGGTAATGCCAGTAGTTTTGTTGGGCAGAGCCAGGCTGGTTACCAGATAAAGTGTTAACCAGGCAAGTGCTTTCTGCTAAATTTGAATCCCAGTGCTTGAATCTCCCAGCACACATCACTCACAGTATGGTCTTTAACAGTCCACTGTATTGTTCAATCTTCCCAGAAGCTGGTGCATGATAGGGGATGAGATACATCCAATCAATGCCATGTTCCTTGTCCCAGGTGTCTATGAGACTGTTTCAGAAATGAGTCCTGTTGTCTGGTTCCATTTTTGTGTCATGTTGCCACAGAACTTGTTTTTCAAGGCCCAGGATAGTGTTTCAAGTAGTGGTATGGGTTACAGGCTTTGTTTCCAACCATCTGGTAGTCATCTCCACCATGGTAAGTACATGCTGTTTGCCTTGGCGTGTTTGCAGCAGTATGATATAACAGACCTCCCCATATTGGTATCCCAGCCACTGTCCTCCGTGCCAGAGAGGCTTTACCCACTTAGTTTGTTTGCTTATGGGGCATGTCTCACATTAATGGATAACCCATGTAATGGTGTTGATGGTGAAGTCTACCCCTTGATCATGACCCTGTCTGTACATTGCATCTCCTCCTAGATGTCCTGAGGTTTCATGGGCCCATGAAGCTATTAATAGATCTCCCCTACCTTCCCAATTCAGGTCTACCTGAGCCACTTCAGTTCTAGCAGCCTGGTTCTACCTGCTTGTTGTTTCAACATTCTTCAGTGGCATGGCTCTGGGGCATATAAGCATCTACATGACATACCTTTACAGGAATGTTTTCTACCCAGGCAGCTGTGTCTTGCCACAGTGCAGCAGCCCATATGGGTTTGTTTCTTCATCACTAGTGAGCCTCCACTGCTGTAGCCATCCCACATGGCATTTGTGACCATCCATAGGTCAGTATAGACATGGAGTACTGGCTGCTTTTCTTGTTCAGCACTATCTAGTTCCAGATGGATGGTTTTCACTTCTGCAAACTGATTTGATTCACCTTTCCTTCACCTTTCCTTTTCCTGCAAGTTTCTGCAACTTGTTATGTGGGACTCCATGCAGCATCTTTTCACTTCTGACATTTTTGCAAAATACAACAGGACCCACTGGTAAACAGAGCATATGGCTTCTAATGTTCTGGTAATTTTTTATACAGTGGGGCCTCTTTGGTATGAGCAACTTCCTAAAATGATGCTCTGAAATCTCTGCCTTCTGGCCAGTCCATGATCTCTTCCAGGATTCCTGTGCAGTTGGGGTTCCTCATTTGAGCCAGTTGCATGATCACTGTTACCCACTTACCCCATGCTGATTGCATGATGGGTAGAGGGGACCCTTTCTTTCAAAATCCAGTACAGCACAGGCAATTATGGTGCCAAAAGGAGCTGTACTTCTATACCAACTTCTGAAGCAGCTCAGATTCTTTCATATGCTGCCAGTATTTCCTTTTCAGCCAGGGTATAGCAGACCTTGGATCCTCTATATCCCCAGCTCCAAAACGCTAGAGATCTCTCTGAGTGCTTTCCACCTGAGGCTCCAGTTGAGGCCATGTTCCCCAGCTGTGGTGTAAAGCATGTTTCTCATATCTGGTCCTGTCCGGACCTGCCCGAGTCCTGCCATACAAACCATCTGCTGTTCAATCTGTTCAAAGGCTTCTCACTGCTGAGGGCCCTAGGCAAAACAGGTCTTCTTTCAAATAACTCAATAGAGAGGGCTCACAATCTGACTGTAAGCCAGAATATGCATTTTCAAAAAAAAAAAAAAAATTGTCTGGGAAAGCTTGTCTTTTTGCTTTGGTTTGGGTTTTTTTGTTGTTGTTTTGTTTTGTTACCTGATGGGGACATGGCTGTTATCTTATTGATCACATCCATTGGGATGTGATGATGCCTATCTTGCTATTTCATTCTTAGAGCTGGAGCTCTTGTGCAGTCCCTTTGACCTTGCTCTGTTTTAAGGTAAAACCAGCTTTCGGAAGGATCTGGATTTTTTTTTTTTTCTTCTTTCCAAACACTTCATCAGCTGTGTTTCCCCACATAAAGATTTATGTCAATTTATTGGAGGTGTTGTGCTTCCTTACCCTCTAATTCTTGACTGTGGGCCCCAGTATCCAAACACTGGAACAACTAAGTGATAATTTGCTCACCTGACTAATGACTATAATCTTTCTTCATATCTTGAAGCTCATTCAGGGATAGGGACCAGGCGGTTTCTGACTCGTTTGTGATTTCTGTCTCTTCCCTTTCCTGTTCCTGTGTCTGTTCAACTGCAGAGGAGGCTGCGTCTTCTGATTCTTCCTCATTCTCCCTCTCAGGAGGAACCTATTCCTCCCTTACTAACCAAGTCAACCTCTGCTTCCACTTTCTTCTTGACTACAGGAGAGACTGTTGTAGTTGAGGTTTGAGTCTCTGGTTTAGCCACAGTGTTCATTTGTATGTCCTCAGATCCAGAGACCCTCTTGCCCCTTTGAGGGTGCATAACACAGGCTCAGTAGGTGTAGGCTATGTCCCAACATATTGCTAGAATTTGCATCTCTTTGGTGTGGGCAAGGCACCCTTTCTTCTTATGGTTTGCCACTTCAACAGGATTCCACACCTGTTCAGGCACAAAGTCCTAGACCATCAGAGGCAATAAACTCTCTAAGCACCTCCCTAAATTCTCCCACACACCTTGCCACCCACAAATTGGCTGCCTCAGGGCACATCCCTGTGAGGCATTCCCAAGTGGTTGGTTAACCTTAGGAAAAAACAAGACCAGATCCATGGTATACAAAAATAAAAGCATTCTGGTTACCCAGGGAGATTCAAGAAACTGAAGGGCAATTGCAACAAGACAGAAAACATCTATCCCAGAGGAGAAGAGGGAGGTGCCATTCTTAGCATCTCCCACAAATTGGCTTCCAGAGGAGAAGAGGAGAAATGTGTAATTGTTAACTGCCTCCACAATTTGGTTCCTCGAGTACTGGGACAGCAGCAATGCAGGACCTAAATAACAGACTAGGCTAAAGGCCAGTGTTTTTATCATCGCTCTCCCAGGCAAAGTGATAAACAAGAGAACAAACAGAAAAAGCTGAAAGCTGCCAGGTTGGAGTTTGATGTACAACAAGAGAGGGACCACAGCATTGAACAGGTGAAGGAACAAAGAAAACAGTACTGAAAGCAAACAAGTCAACATTGTGACAAGCAACAGCAAGTAACTACCTACCAAATATCAGCTAAACAGTTACAACAACTATAAATTCAGTCTAGCACATTCCAATCAAATCTTTCGTTATCTAAAAAACCTCAAGACCCATGTTTGCTACTAAATAGGACTTTGGTGGGTTGACCCAGCCAGCAACTAAGCACCCACACAGCCACTCACTCACCATCCACTTCCCCCCAGCAGGTTGGGGAATTGAAGCAGAAGAGCAAAAGCTGAAAATTCATGCTTAAGACAAAGACAGTTTAATAGGTTGTTGTGGTTTAACCCAGCAAGCAGCTAAACACCACACAGCTGTTCGCTCACTCCCCTCTCCCCAGTGGGATGGGGGAGAGAATCAGAAAAAAAAAAAAAAAAAAGTAAAATTCATGGGTTGAGATAAAGACAGTTTAATAGAACAGAAAAGGAAGGGGAAGTAATAATAATGATAAAAGAATATACCAAATAAGTGATGCACAGTGCAATTGCTCACCACCTGCCAACCAATGCCCAGCCAGTTCCTGAGCAGCAGTCACTCCTCCCCCGGCCAACTGCCCCCAGTTTATATCCTGAGCATGACGTCATGTGGTATGGAATAGCCCTTTGACCAGTTTGGGTCAGCTGCCCTGGCTGTGCCCCCTCCCAGCTTCTCGCTGGCAGGGCATGAGAAGCTGAAAAGTCCTTGACTAGTGTAAGCACGGCTTAGCAACAACTAAAACATCAGTGTGTTATCAACATTATTCTCATACTAAATCAAAAACACAGCACTGTACCAGCTACTAGGAAGAAAATTAACTCCATCCCAGCCGAAACCAGGACATAGGTGAAGGAAAAGGAGGGTGGGGGGGAAACACAATCCCACAAGTAGCTCAATGCCCAGAGAGTCTCTGAGCAACAGCTGCTTTGGAAAGACTATCTCCCCAATTTTATTGTTGAACATGACGTTCTACGGTATGGAATATTCTTTTGGTAATTTTGGATCAGCTTTTGTGACTGTGTCCACTCCCAACCTCTTGCCCACCTCCTCACTGTTGCTCACTGTTGGGGCAGAATGAGAAGCAGAGAATACCTTGATGCTGTGCAGGCACTGTTCAGCAATAACCAAAACATTGGTGTGTTATCATGAGTCTTTTAGTCACAAATCTAAAACACAGCTCCTTACAGGCTGCTGAGAAGAAAATAAATTCCATCCCATCCAGACTCAGTACACATAGTTAAACAGCTTGAAGTTTGTTTTCAATCTAGATAAAGGGAGCTTTCATTTATTTGCAAGAATGTATAGAGAGGCATTCTGAGCTACCTACCCAAATACCTCTATAATCAGTGGATATTATTAAAACTTTTTTCTTAACATTACCTGATAAGCATAAAGTCTGGGGAGACTTACAAATCTATTTGAGGATTACAAAATGTCCTGACATGCTCTAGGGAGGGAAGATAAATCATCCATTAGATTTTCTTGTCCTTGAGGCAGCTTGTTCATGTCATCTTGGTTTTTACAGCACTGAGCATAAGTATTGCAAGAAAAACTACATTTCAATATACAGTTTCACTATACAACTAAATATAGAGAGTTATATAAATGGTTATATATATTTTATGTATAGGTTAATTATACGTACACACACTTTCTAAAAGATTTTAAATTGTTGAAAATTGGAGGATTATTTCATCAAATACAAGGTAAAGCTATTGTTGTGTTCGTTTATTTTAGGACATATTCCATTAGCTTTTCTGGGTGATGATTGATCCGTACGCTCTCTTTTCTGACTTGATTGTCAGATGGTTAGCTTTATTAGGATTGACCTGTCAGCCGTTGGACAACATCTGTCTCAGACTCTTAACATAAAATGAGTTATGTATTTTTTCTTTATCAAATCACACCTTTAACTTTGTAGCACAAGTTAAATTAAATGAGCCCTTAAGCACCATCTCATCCTAATCTTATGTGAAGAAAGGTGCCATGAATTTTTACTTCCAATATTGGTACTGAAATTTAGCAGGTATACATATTCTTGTTAAAGCTCAAAGACCCATGGTATAATATAGGAAGACATATGCCACTGTAAATCATAGAATCATAGAATCATAGAATATCTCAAGTTAGAAGGGACCCATAAGGATCATGGAGTCCAACTCCCTGATCCTTGCAGGACTACCTAAAAATAAACCATATGACTAAGAGCATCGTCCAGATGCTCCTTGAACTCTGACAGCCTTGGTGCTGTGACCACTTCTGCGGGGAGCCTGTTCCAGTAACTGACCACCCTCTCAGTGAAGAATCTTTTCCTAATGTCCAGTCTGGACTTGCCCTGACCCAGCTTCATTCCATTTCCTCATGTCCTGTCACTGGTCACCAGAGAGAGGAGGTCAGAACCTCCCCTTCCGCTGCCTCCCTTGAGGAAGGTGTGGACTGCGATGAGGTCACCCCTCAGCCTTCTCTTCTCCAAGCTGAACAAGCCAAGTGACCTCAGCTGCTCCTCATAAGTCTTGCCCTTGAGACCTTTCACCATCCCCTGGACACACTCTAATAGTTTGATGTTCTTCTTATATTGAGGTGCCCAAAACTGCACACAGTACTCGAGGTGGGGCCGCACCAGTGCAGTGCAGAGTAGGACAATCACCTCCCTTGACTGGCTAGCTAAGCTGCGCTTGATGCACCCCAGGACACGGTTGGCCCTTTTGGCTGCCAGGGCATACTGTTGACTCATATTCAACTTGCCATCAACCCAAACCCCCAGAGCTCTTTTCACAGGGCTGCTCTCCAGCCTCTCATCCCCCAATTTATACATACAACCAGGATTACCCTATCCCATGTGGAGAATCCGGCACTTGCTCTTGTTAAATTTCATATGGTTGGTGATTGCCCAGTTCTCTAGTCTATCCAGATCTCTCTGTAAAGCCTCTTTACCCTTAAGGGAGTCCACAACTCCTCCTAATTTAATATCATCGGCAAACTTATGTAATGTACATTCAATTCCTGTGTCCAGACCATTTACAAAAACATTGAAAAGAACTGGCCCTGAAGTTGAGCCCTGGGGAACCCCACTGGTGACTGGCTGCCAGCCTGATGTAACCCCATTTACTATAACTCTTTGACCCTGACCCGTCATCCAGTTGCTCACCCAACACATTATGGACTTGTCTAGCTAGCTGTGTGCTGGACATTTTGTCCAGAAGGACACTGTGAGAGACAGTATCAAAAGCTTTACTAAAATCCAAAACCACCACATCTACTGGCTTCCCTTGGTCAGCTAGATAGGTGACCTTGACATAAAAGGAAATTAAGTTAGTTAAGCAGGACTTTCCCCTTGTGAACCTGTGCTGAGTATGACCAATGACCAATGACCATGTTGTCTCTCAAGTCTGATAAAACTGAAGTCAGAAAAACATTTAGTTCTGGATTAATTATTAATCAATAGAAAATATTTCAACTTCCCCAAACTAGTTGCATTACTTATCTAACAGATTACATAGTCATAAATCCATTTCCATTTAATTTCTAAGTATATTGTAAATCTAATTCAGAACACATGTATTAAGAAAGCATAACTCCATAAAATTTAATAACGTTGTACTGATCTGTATCTGAAGAAAAAGAACAAGGAAGCAGATTTTACATATTTACCAAGATTTGTTTTGTTTTAATTTACTTTATAGGATTGTTTCCAAAAAAGTATGTATCTAAAATAGTTATAAGAGTTTAAGTTTTTCACTTTAAAATAGTCATTAAATAAAGAGTCAGATAAGAATATTTACTGTTTTACTGATGCGATAAAAGTTGGATCTAGGGGAAAAAATGAAGTATTTTAGGATAATCTGAGTGAATCAAACAAATGTGAACCTTTAATTCTTAAATTGTTTTTCATGATCCTGCTGAGACAACTTAGATAATACAGTGGTATTATGCTCACTAAGGGAAAGTAAAGCAATAGTGAGAATTAGTGACTTGTACTGAAATATGTGCAAGATGATCTGGATGAAGACAAATGATAGTTTTTTATTCCCTCCTAAAAATTATTAGAGGCTCAAGTGAAAAGAAATCACAGAGATGTAGTGTATATAAGAATCATGAATATATAAAAGTATACACCCATGACAATGATATCATAGCCATATTTCTCTAATATGTGTTAAATGTGTTTAAATTATTTGCATAATCCAGTTTCAAATGTAAATAAATAATAGATACTGTAAATCTAGGGACTCACCCCACAATTATTTATATCTATGTGTACATTTATCCAAATATTATATCATAACTTAATTCATTTCCACCAAAAAAAACCCCAAACAATCTACAATATGTGTTTTAAAATTTGTCCTGTTAAGTAATAGTTAAATATGGGAGCCCTAAAATACTAATGAAAACATACACTGCCATTAGGCCCATGCCGATTTATAATGAGTAAAATTCTAGCTCATTAGTTATAAAGATTTCCTTCCCAGTCTTTCCACTACTTTAAAAGATAATGCTTTTTTCCAAATGATCATAGCTGAGTTAAGAATGCAGTTTTTACTAAAAGTAAATGGAATTAAGACTCTGATAAAATAGGTACTTAGAACAGTACAGTGTTTGCAGCACAACACTTAATATTACTACGTTTTACAAGGTTTTCCAGCTTTTAGAGTCAATCTCAAGGTAAGAAACTCTAAATATTTAGTTTTGGGTTGCAGTATGCCAAAAAGTGACATAGCTTTTAACTTATAACAGCATTTAATTATATGCTGTGGCCTTAGATTTTTCAGAATATAGTCATGGTGTCAACTGGAAAAAACTCTATGGTAGTGATTAAACTGTGTCTGTGATCACATAGTGTATGAAGTTTTCATTTATGCAAAGATGTACCTGCACGTAACAAAAATATAATAGCTAAGCAGTGTGAAAACCTTAGAAGTAACATGATAAGGTCTTTCAAGAAAATAAGTCTAAAAGGAGTCTATTTAAATCAAGATAATCCTGGTCATTTATACTGATTCAGTTGCTGGGTCAGATTTTTAACGTAGGTGGGATCAGACCAGATTTGAACGTGTAGCTTTTCGAATTCATGCTAGTTTAATTTTCCACAGAACACTGTTTCAGAAGATGGTGAAGATGGGAATTAAGTGTATTTTTTTTTTTTTTTGTGGACTTCCTATGAATTTTAAATTCTTAGAATACAGAATGTATCCTCATCTGTGATAACTCAATCTACAGATTAATTGATTTCAGTTACTATAGCTGGACTGGATCACCCCTGAATTGATGCAGTGATACTTCTCAAGACTCTACCCTGTATTTATATAAATATTTGAAGAATTTTCATCAGCAAGAGCAGGGCTGCTCCCTAATGGAAGGCAGGCAGGGACTCCCCATGGGGCAGCAGGGCAGGACCTGGCAGCCAGGGCCCGTCCCACTCCCCATCCAGGAGCAGGGCAGCTGGGGGGCACCAGGGCAGCCCCAGCCCTGGGCATCGGGTACCTCCTGGGGTCATGCCAGGCTGAGGCTGGGCCAGGCCATGAGCCCATGGGTGGGCCCAGCCTGGGGGGACCATGGCTGGGCAGAGCAGGGCAGTGGGGAGCTGGAGACTGGTCCTGCTGCAGGCAACACTGGAGCAGAAGCTGATGGCCCCAGGGGGCTGACATGGGGTCCTGGGCCATGGGCAGGGTGGAGGGAGCCCTGGGGGGATGGGCAGGGACAGCCAGGCCTGGTGGTGCCCTCAGGGACCTTGGGATCCATATGTGGAGACAGGACTCTGACACCATGAAGATAACTGGGAGAGGGCGGAATGCCTTGTATGACTGGAGTGCTGTGATGAACGGATAGAATCATAGAATCATAGAATCATTAAGGTTGGAAAAGACCTCTAAGATCATCGAGTCCAACCATCAACCCAACACCCCCATGCCCACTAAACCATGTCCCTAAGCGCCTCATCAACACGTCTTTTAAATACCTCCAGGGATGGGGACTCCACCACTTCCCTGGGCAGCCTGTTCCAATGTTTAACCACTCTCTCCGTAAAGAAATTTTTCCTCACATCCAATCTAAACCTCCCCTGGCACAACTTGAGGCCGTTTCCTCTCGTCCTATCGCTTGTTACTTGGGAGAAGAGACCGACCCCCACCTCGCTACAACCTCCTTTCAGGTAGTTGTAGAGAGCGATGAGGTCTCCCCTGAGCCTCCTTCTCTCCAGGCTAAACAACCCCAGTTCCCTCAGCCGCTCTTCGTAAGACTTGTTCTCTAGACCCTTCACCAGCCTCGTTGCCCTTCTCTGGACACGCTCCAGCACCTCCATGTCCTTCTTGTAGTGAGGGGCCCAAAACTGAACACAGTAGTCAAGGTGTGGCCTCACCAGTGCTGAGTACAGGGGCACGATCACTTCCCTGCTCCTGCTGGCCACACTGTTTCTGATACAGGCCAGGATGCCATTGGCCTTCTTGGCCACCTGGGCACACTGCTGGCTCATGTTCAGCCGGCTGTCGACCAACACCCCCAGGTCCTTTTCCCACAGGCAGCTTTCCAGCCACTCTTCCCCAAGCCTCTAGCGCTGCATGGGGTTGTTGTGGCCCAAGTGCAGGACCCGGCCCTTGGCCTTGTTGAACCTCATCCAGTTGGCCTCGGCCCATCGATCCAGCCTGTCCAGGTCCCTCTGCAGAGCCTTCCTACCCTCGAGCAGATCAACACTCCCACCCAACTTGGTGTCGTCTGCAAACTTACTGAGGGTGCACTCAATCCCCTCATCCAGATCATTGATAAAGATATTGAACAAGACCGGCCCCAAAACTGAGCCCTGGGGAACACCGCTCGTGACCGGCCGCCAACTGGATTGAACTCCATTCACCACAACTCTCTGGGCCCGGCCGTCCAGCCAGTTTTTGACCCAGCGCAGAGTACACCTGTCTAAGCCGTGAGCCGCCAGCTTCTCCAGGAGAATGCTGTGGGAGACGGTGTCAAAGGCCTTACTGAAGTCCAGGTAGACCACATCCACAGCCTTTCCCTCATCCACTAGGCGGGTCACCTGGTCATAGAAGGAGATCAGGTTGGTCAAGCAGGACCTGCCTCTCGTGAACCCGTGCTGGCTGGGCCTGATGCCCTGGTTGTCCCGCTCATGCCTTGTGAGCGCCCTCAAGATGAACCACTCCATAATCTTCCCCGGCACTGACATCAGGCTGACAGGCCTGTAGTTCCCCGGATCCTCCTTCCGGCCCTTCTTGTAGATGGGCATCACATTGGCAAGCCTCCAGTCGTCCGGGACCTCCCCCGTTAACCAGGACTGCTGATAGATGATGGAGAGTGGTTTGGCAAGCTCCTCCGCCAGCTCCCTCAGCACTCTCGGGTGGATCCCATCCGGCCCCATAGACTTGTGAGCATCCAGGTGGCGTAGCAGGTCGTTGACTGCTTCCTCTTGGATTATGGGGGATTCATCCTGCTCACCCCTGTCTTCCAGCTCGGGAGACCAAGTACCCTGAGGATAACCAGTCTGGCTGTTAAAGACTGAGGCAAAGAAGGCATTGAGTACCTCAGCCTTTTCCTTATCCTCGGTGACAACGTTTCCCCCCGCGTCCAATAAAGGATGGAGAGTCTCCTTGGCTCTCTTCTTGTCATTAATATATTTGTAAAAACTTTTTTTGTTGTCCTTAACGACAGCAGCCAGATTGCGTTCCAGCTGGGCTTTTGCCTTTCTCATTTCCTCTCTGCACGACCTAACGAGATCCCTGTACTCTCCTTGGGTCGCCTGCCCCTTCTTCCACAAGCGGTAAACTCTCCTTTTTTTCCTGAGTCCCTGCAAAAGCTCCCCGTTCAGCCAGGCCGGTCGCCTTCCCCACCCGTTCTTTTTACGGCATACAGGGACAGCCTGCTCCTGCGCCTTTAAGACTTCCTTCTTGAAGATCGTCCAGCCTTCCTGGATGCCTTTGCCCTTCAGGACCGTCTCCCAAGGGACTCTCTCAACCAGCGTCCTGAACAGGCCAAAGTCCGCCCTCCAGAAGTCCATGGTCGCAGTTTTGCTGCCCCCCCTCTTTACTTCACTGAGAATCGAGAATTCTACCATTTCATGGTCACTAAGCCCAAGACGGCCTCTGACCACCACATCTCCCACCAGTCCTTCTCTGTTTGTAAACAGTAGATCAAGCGAGGCACCTCCCCTGGTAGGCTCCCTTACCAGCTGCTTCAGGAAGTTGTCTTCCACACACTCCAGGAACCTCCTAGACTGCTTCCTCTCTGCCTTGTTGTATCTCCAGCAGATGTCCGGGAAGTTGAAGTCCCCCACGAGAACAAGGGCTAGCGATCGAGAGACTTCTGCCAGCCGCTTGTAGAATGCTTCATCCGCCCCTTCCTCCTGGTTGGGTGGTCTATAACAGACTCCCAGCAGGATATCTGCCTCGTTGGCCTTCCCCCTCATCCTTACCCATAAACACTCGACCGTATCATCATCACAATCGTTGAGCTCTATACAATCGAAACACTCCCTAACATACAGGGCCACCCCACCGCCTCTCCTTCCTCGCCTGTCCCTTCTGAAGAGTCTGTAGCCATCCATTGCAGCACTCCAATCATGAGAGTCACCCCACCAAGTTTCTGTGATGGCGACTAAGTCATATCTCTCCCGCTGCACCATGGCTTCCAGCTCCTCCTGTTTGCCACCCATGCTGCGTGCATTGGTGTAGATGCACTTGAGCCGGGCTATCGATTTCACCCCCAGCATCGGCATGCCACCCCTAGGCTCATCTCTAGTGAGCCTGGTTTTATCCCCTTCCCCCTTCGAACCTAGTTTAAAGCCCTCTCAATGAGCCCCGCCAATTCATGAGCGAGATTCCTTTTCCCCCTGTGAGACAGCTGGACTCCATCCGTTGCCAGCAGGCCCGGTGCCGTGTAGACCTCCCCATGATCAAAAAAGCCAAAATTCCTCTGATGGCACCAGCTCCTGAGCCACGTGTTGATCAGGTGCGTTTTCCTGCTCCTTTCAGTATCCTTTCGTACCACTGTAGGGATTGAGGAAAACACTACCTGTGCTCCCGATCCTTCAACCAGCCGCCCCAGTGCCCTGAAGTCCCTTTTGATCGCGGCCGGACTTCTCTCCGGAACCTCATCACTGCCCGCCTGTATAACCAACAGCGGGTAGTAGTCGGTAGACGGTACCAGATCAGGGAGCTTCCTCATACTGGCTCTTTAGACAGAACAGGCATCGAAGAAGATGAGGCAGGTTGCCCTTTATATGAAGAAGCAGTTCAAATGCATGGAGTTTTGTTGTAGAAAGGTTAACAGGCAGATTAAGAGTTTGTGAGTCAGGATCAGAGGTAAGGGTAACAGTGTGATAGGAGTTTGTTGCAGAGCATCCAATCAAGGTTAAGAAATAGACAAAGTCTTAAGAAACTGAAGAGAGTCTCCAGACAACAGATCCTGTCTCTTACAGGGGCACTCCAACCTCTCTGACATCTGGAGGTTTAACACAATGGGACATAAGCAATCCAGGAAGTTTTGGAGGGTGTTTGGGACAGCTTCTGAACACATATGCTGAACAGACCTACCATGCAAGACCCTTTCCTCGATCTGCAGCTCATGGGCAAGGAAGAACTGATTGGAGATGTGATAACCAGTGGTAGCCTTGGCTGTAGCAACCATGAAACAGTGAAGTTCTAGATCCCAAGTGCAGTGAGGAAGGGAAGCAAGGCAGCATACAGACTCTGGACATCAGGAGAGTAGACTTCGGCTTCTTCAGGGAACTGTCAGATGGCATCCTTTGAGAGACTGCTCTGAGGGGCAGAGGAGCTCTAGATATCTTGCAGGTCTTTATGGGTATCTCCTCTCAGCACAAGAATAGTCCATCCCAATACTCTGGAAAATGAGTAGGCAGATAAAGAAGCTGGCTTGGCTAAACAGGAATTTTATGACTGATCTCCAATACAAAAAGCATGTACACAGGAGGTGGAGAGAGGACACAAAGGAGGACTATAGAAACTTTGCCCAGGTATGCAAAGATGATGTTAGAAAAGCCAAAGTTCACCTAGAATTGAAACTGACAAGAGATGTCAAGGGCAACAAAAAAAGCTTTTATTGCTACATTAGCAGTAAAAAAAAACAAACAAAAAACCCAACCAACCAAACAAACAAAAAAAACCCAAGGAAAATGTGGGCCTACTGCTGTATTATAATGTTATCAGAGAAGAATTTCATGGACTATATGAAAGAGTATATAAAAGTATATCAAAGTGTATATAAAACCATAAACATCATCACAATGGTTCATGATTTGCTTAAACCCAGTTCCCACAATCCATATCTACATATAATACTGAATTCTGCTGAAAGGGTTGGATTTTTTAGTAACAGTGGACATAGATAAGGTTGGGATACTTGATGCCTTCTTTGCATTGGTCTTTACCAACAAGATCAGGGTCTTTGTGCATAGAGACAGGGTTCAAGGAATTCAGTAGGAGCTATTAAAAGAAGAGAATAGACTCTGGGTTCATCTTGGCTGCATCCAAGGGTGCTGAGACAGCTGTTTTCTGTCATTGTGAAAGCCACACTATTATGATTCAAGTGTGTTCAGTCATGGAGATTGGGGAAGGTCCATGATACCATGAAAAAGGCAGCTGTTGCACCAGTCTTCAAAGGGACAAGAAGGTTCATCTGGGCAAATAAGGTTGGTCATCCTTCCTTCAGTCTCACTGGAAGACCTAGAACTGAAGAAAACTTAGTGGGTTCTGGTAATGTTTAGTATCATAACATGAAATGTAATTCATCTAATTGTTTTATATAAATTCTAATGGGGATTGTACAACTGTTTACAGAATACAGAGCATTTTAATATAGCAAGTGTTATAAATCATTTTGTATATTTATCTATTATCTGAAGTTGGAACATGCTTATCTGTGATTATAAGATGTGAGAGAAGGAAAAAAAAAATGAGAAGGGATTCATATTTTTGTTAGAAATTATGTATTTTTCTCAGTCATGCAAAATATCTATATTTTGTATAAGATGAAAGGAAAAAGTAACTCTGTTTGCTAGCCAAAAATAAACCAGAATTAATTTTGAACATTTTGGCAAAGCTCTATGAACTTTGAAAAAAAAACCCTTGAATTTATGGATCATCTAGATTTTGACATGCTTTTATGATAGACTACAAGTTTTATATGTTTGCCTCTGAATAATGTGATAATGAAATTATGAGATCATTCTGTAGTTCCTTTTTTGTTAGCTATTTCGGGTGCTTTAAAAGACTAATTTTTTTTAAACATATTGTTGGTTCTCTAAATTTAGGCCAAGTCAGAGGTAGCAATCTGGCTTCAAAAGATTTCTAAGATTCATGATGGAATGTAAATAGCATGGAAGAAAAAGCACAGGCATGAGAATTAGAATAAAGGTAGTTCAGTCTTCAGTTTGTATAAATCACTTTACATAAAAAGCAGTTTAGAGTTAAGAGCAGATCCAATATCTCCACATGCTTGAATTATGAATAATAATTCCAAGGCTGAATAGGAGAAGATAGTGAAGTAGAACATCCAGTCTTCTTGTTTCAGTGCTAGATCTAGACCAACTGCCATAGAAGGACATCTTGTAGTGAGTTGAAGGTGACCCAGCGAAAGAATCAGCTTTTAAAAGGATTTGTAATTACTCATAGACTTTGACTGTGAAATCTGTATGTATCCCACGGTGACATTATAGATGTTTGTCTACAATTTCACTTTTTCATAGTCTTTACTTCAGACAGTAAAAATGCCTTAGTTTTATGTGGTGCAATGAGATTAGACCTTAAGAAAAACTATCAAGATTCTTTAACAATACAGTGCTAATGTTGTAGCCCAGTAAATATGATTTTGCTATTATTAGAAAAAGGCCAGAGCATTTGTATTAACCTGAGAGTGCAGAGTCTCAGGACTTATCTGGGCTTGATTTGGTCTGAACAGGTTTTAGTTTCTTTTTAAAATGATCTAATGATTAATTATGGCTTAAGATGTTCTGGCTTCACATCTGTGAAAACCTTACATGGTAAGGTTAATGATATACCAGAACCGTCACTGTTTAACAAACACCAGTCCGTTGTTACAGGGCACCATAGGGGCAGGACATCAGGCACCTCTGTGGGGATGGGGACGGGCTGAGGCCAGCCTGCAGAATGTGGTCAGGATCGGGCCTGGTGAGGGGAACCAGGTTCAGACACAGCCCTGGGATGGCTGGGCAGGGCCATGGGGATGGGGCCAGGGTGAAGGCCAACCAGGAAACTAGTCCAGCGGAGGAGACAGGTACATCACTGGAGTAGAGGTGTGGCTGCGAAGGAGCCGAGCCAGGTCCAGGGATCTTACAGTGGGGATTTGAGGGCAGACAACCCCCCTACGGTGACGGTCAGGGTAAGTAGATGCAGCCAGTGAATTCAAGACCTTGAGAGAACCTGGGCGGAAGAGGCAGACTGCGATAAGAAAACACCTAAAAATAGCCCCAAAGAGACTGCAGGATTTGGGAACGGTGGTTGTGCGCTGTCCACATTGTTGACCCACAAAGAGGGTGGGATGGTGGAGATTGATGGTAAGGCTCCAGCACTCCTTGCTCAGTGGAAATTGTCACTGTTGACCTGAAGACCCAGAGGATCACCCCAGAGGGTGAGCATGACCCTGGGGCAGATGGGTAGGTACAGTAAGGATTTTTGTTTAACAGGTTTTAGTGTATTATCATCAGAGATTTTTTCTGTATTGATTTAAACTATTAGTGTTACTGTAACTGGACTAATGGTCACTCTTTGCTGCATTTCAATTTGATAATTGAGATTTTATTTAGGCAAACAATAATTCCCTAGCTCTACATATAAGATGAGTTCCATTTTCTCTATGTCTAGTTTTGAGTGCAACAATACAGGTAATAAATAAAACTGTTGTTATTTATTATCAAAAAGAAAAAGAAATAACATACTGATATGTTAAAACAGTATCTTATCTATTCAAAAATACATCAGTCAATTAAATAAATGAAGGAAAGGTACTTAAAAGGTTGTATCATTTCTTTTGGAAATAAGACTGCAAATAATCAATTTTAATTATTGTAGTCACCCCAAAATAACCCTACAGTATTAACAGATGTATCAAAGTTCTAGAAAACAAAACCTTTGAGTTGAGCATGCATAGAAATTATCATAATCTGTGAGAAAATGTGTAACCCCTTAGAAATTTCCTTTTCTCAACCATACTGCATTTTAAGCAAAGGTTTTAATTTACATTTCAGTATATATATACTAGAAATATGTTCCATTCTTTTTTCCTAAATATGTCACAGTTTAAAGGTCATAAAATCCAAAAATGATTTAGCATAGAGTGGCAAGGAGTTCTGCAATGGTTATAATTGTGAACAAATTGGTTTTATGTTTGAAGACCTACAGAAGGAAATTACAGTGCAAGGGAAATATTGGATGTTGTAACCTGCCATCTGCTTTAGAAATGTGCAAGTAGAAAACTATCATGAAGAATGATTTAAAGATAAAAGGGTGAGTCTTCCATATGACATGCTGGTTTTCTCTTCGTTGCAAAAAAATCATGCACAACAAAATAATTGAAACACACTAGACATTTGACTTTAAAATCTGATGGAGACAGGGCATTACATTTTTTACTGAAATATGGCTTCATGTCACATTGAATGTTTATTTGATACACTTATATCATGAGATAAGTTATGTGCTTTATACATTCTAGGGCTTGACAATGAAGAAGATGGCACATACAAGTTATGTCTGTCCGTATCTCTTTCAGCAATGAAGAGAAAACAACCATGTAATTTCCTGCCATTCCAAACAAGCAGTCCCTGATAATGTCTAAAAAAATTAACAAGAAACTAGCTTAAAATATTTTAAAATTTTTGCTTTTGTGGGGGGATTTCTTTTTGTTTTGTTTTTCTTGCCATTACCTCTTGTCTAACTTCTCCCACTTGCAAATTTATGGTTCATCATTGTTAGCCTTCTCATTTAGAATTATTAAACTGCTAATAATGTGAAATGTAGTAGATAAGACCTCCACTGTTATGAACCAACCATGCTATAGCATCTCCTGACAGAACTAATATAGTTTTAAATCCTCCTGACAAAAAAAAAAAAAAAAAAAGCTTTTAAAAACTTATGTCCAGGGGTTTTTTTGTTGTTGGCTTTATAGCGTATTTTAAGATTGATTGGCCTGTTGAGTTGTATTAGCTACCTTGCAGAATACTTGAATGACTTGATCTATGTTGTTACTGAATGTATAGATGTATCTATAGCTAGGAAATTGGAGATCACTATGGTGGGACTGTGTTAAAGACAGAAAACCAGTCCATTTTCAAACTTCAAAATAACTGCTTACTGGATTGTTATTCATTAAAAATACACATTGCCAGCGGTTAGTTCTTAATCACTATTAAATATTGCCATTACATATGCAAACAATTAGTCCTTATAAAACATATACTAACTTTTACTGTAGCTATGAGTATAAAACACCACAGAACTGATGATTGTTCAGTTAAAACTGACGGTTATGGTCCTTGACGGTTCTTAGTCACAGGGGTTAAGGTCATCAGGCTTGAGAGCTTCGCAACAAGGGATGCAGAACTAAAGGGGGTTTATCTATCTTTTCTATTATCTATCTCTCTCTCTCTCTCCTCTCTCTCTCTCTCTCTCTCTCTCTCTCTCTCTCTCTCTCTCTCTCTCTCTCTCTCTCTCTCTCTCTCTCTTTCTTTCTTTCTTTCTTTCTTTCTTTCTTTCTTTCTTTCTTTCTTTCTTTCTTTCTTTCTTTCTTTCTTTCTTTCTTTCTTTCTTTCTTTCTTTCTTTCTTTCTTTCTTTCTTTCTTTCTTTCTTTCTTTCTTTCTTTCTTTCTTTCTTTCTTTCTTTCTTTCTTTCTTTCTTTCTTTCTTCTTTCTTTCTTTCTTTCTTTCTTTCTTTCTTTCTTTCTTTCTTTCTTTCTTTCTTTCTTTCTTTCTTTCTTTCTTTCTTTCTTTCTTTCTTTCTTTCTTTCTTTCTTTCTTTCTTTCTTTCTTTCTTTCTTTCTTTCTTTCTTTTCTTTCTTTCTTTCTTTCTTTTCTTTCTTTCTTTCTTTCTTTTCTTTCTTTCTTTCTTTCTTTCTTCTTTCTTTCTTTCTTTCTTTCTTTCTTTCTTTCTTTCTTTCTTTCTTTCTTTCTTTCTTTCTTTCTTTCTTTCTTTCTTTCTTTCTTTCTTTCTTTCTTTCTTTCTTTCTTTCTTTCTTTCTTTCTTTCTTTCTTTCTTTCTTTCTTTCTTTCTTTCTTTCTTTCTTTCTTTCTTTCTTTCTTTCTTTCTTTCTTTCTTTCTTTCTTTTCTTTCTTTCTTTCTTTCTTTCTTTCTTTCTTTCTTTCTTTCTTTCTTTCTTTCTTTCTTCTTTCTTTCTTTCTTTCTTTCTTTCTTTCTTTCTTTCTTTCTTTCTTTTCTTTCTTTCTCTTTCTTCCTTCCTTCTGCCTGCCTGCCTGCCTGCCTGCCTGCCTTCCTATCCTTCCTTCCTTCCTATCCTTCCTTCCTTCCTATCCTTCTCTTTCTTTTCCTATCTTTCCTCCCTCCTTGATGTTTTATTTTTCACTGCCCACTACCCAAAAGAAAAAGAGGTGATCTCATTGGCTCTTCATGTCCTATTTTGGGGACCAAAACTTGTTCTGGTTTTGCTTATTTTACAAGAGTATTATGTTTTTACTAGACACTCTTTGAGGCTACTCTGCAGGATCATTTGGGATTTACCAGACATCTTTGCTCCTTGTTTATATCTTACAGATGTTACTTTTCCCACTTGTTCTCTTGCACCTTATTTTATGTTCATGGTGAGGGTTTCTTCCTCTTTGATGTGAGGAACATGTTGTTAATGCTTTTTTCTTCCTTGCTTTTTGGTCTGCTTGGATTCACTTTTAGGTGTTCTTTTGATACTGCTTACATGTTCTTTATTTTCCTTTGTTCCCAGTTACTCAGTCTAATAGTAATAGTGTAGATAATTACAATTACAATATTTTATTATATTATTTAGTGAACTGATGTGACCTTAGAGAGGTTGTACAGGTTTTTTTCTAAGTATATCCTTAATTAAAAACTACAAATATGACTGCCTATGTCCTTAGATCATCACAGTTACAAAAAATATTAGTACTGTGTTGCTAAATAATTTGTGGAAACAGGCATTATCTAGGTAGTTTGATTAACACTTAGCTTAGGAAATTATTTCAACAGTGTAAACTTCACCTCTCAGAAGAAACTAGATGCTCTGTACAGGAAACAGATCTTACAAATGTATAGTTAGAGGAAAGAACACTTTTGTTATACTTTCTTAGACACCAAATCAATCACCCTTCAGAATCTATGTAGTGGTAAACCCAGAAGACTATTGTACAACAGGTTACTGATGCACATAATGGGTAATCCAGGTCAATTGCTCTATATGATGGATACCATGTGACCACTACTTAATCCAGGTGCATCTAATCAATATTATAATTAATCAATGTATGCATAGTTATTGCATAATTACTCAATGTACATAGATTCAAATATGTATTTAATCATAAGTACATAAAGAGAGTATTGGCTTGTCCACTTGAAATCTATATGCATCTGTTCAGGAACTGTAGCTTTGTTAATGAGATAATATTAGAGTGTATTGTAAAAGGGATTCTTCAAAGCTGAGTCCTCATTCCAGGCTTGATTGCTGTAACAGATGATTCTGAACTGGGAGCAAGACCCTATAATAATACTAGTGAACTTAGAGTTGGATAACCTCTCCATGGATGGGATCTGTGCACCAGAGGTTTGTCTAGTGCTGTATCATCTCAGGGTTTTATCATCATGAGAAAGGATGTAAGATTTTGTAGTTTTCTATGATGTTTTCTTTGCTATTAATAAATAGTTGTCCACCTTACAAATGTTTGTGCCTTTCTTCTTGGAACCCAGAGGGAACAGGCACCTTCCAGTGCATAAGACCCTACACTGTAGGGAGCCAAGCATCATTAAGATCCATATTCACAGCTACATGAGGCTGTTCAATAATCAGATAAATATTAACACAACCCAGAACACTGTATTTTATAAACACAACCAAAACTATTTAATTATCAAAGTAGATTTGACTTCTCAGAGACTCTGAGTATCTTCAGAAATAGCGATAGGTGTTTGACAATGACTCTTTGAAGCTCAAGCTCCTGCTCCATTGAAGCAAACGGAGACATTATCTTCTGCCCCACCTGATGTGAGATAAGATTACAGGAGCCTATAACCATAATTTTATGGCTTACTTAAGTATATAACAGAAGTGCAGTAACTAGAAATGGGATGAGAAGAAAGAGCTTGTCCTGGTTTCAGGTGGGATAGAGTTAATTTTCTTTCTAGCAGCAGGTATAGTGTGTTTTGGATTAGGATGAGAATAATGATGATAACATACAGATGTTTCAGGTGTTGCTAAGCAGTCAAGGACTTTCAGCTTCTCATGCCCTGCCAGCAAGAAGCTGGGAGGGGCACAGCCAGGACAGCTGACCCAAACTGGCCAAAAGGGTTATTCCATACCATGTGACATCATGCTTAGCATATAAACTGGGGCAAGTTGGCCGGGGCATGGCCACTGCTCAGGGACAAGCTGGGCATCGGTTGGTGGTGGTGAGCAATTGTTTTTCATTTGCATCACTTGTCTTTCTTGCGTTTATTTCTCTCTCTTTTTGTTATTTTCCTTTTCATTACAATTTTTAATTTTTATTATTATTATATTATTTTATTTCAATTATTAAACTATCTTATCTCAATCCACAAATGTTCTCACTTTTACTCTTCTGATTCTCTCCTCCATCCCAGCAGGGGGTGGAGGGGCTGAGTGAGCGGCTGTGTGGTGCTTAGTTGCTGGCTGGACTAATCTACGACACAGCCAGAGATAGCTATTTGCAGTGAATAAAAAGAGAAAGGAATAAAGATTGGCTAGAGATGCCTTGGAAAAGATATGAAAAGGTTTTATTGGCCTGCAACCTTTTCTTCTATGGAAATATATTAAAGATAACTCCAATTTCTATTAGTATAGTAAAAATGTTTTAAAGACAGTCTTTACTCTTAAGTCTGATTTCATAAAATATATTAGAAAAAAGGTTCTTTTTAGTTGAACTAGTTGCTCTTAAACATATTGGCCATTTAGGTCACTGTTAAACCTCAACATTTCTTTCACAGAACCAGACCCATTAATCATCAAATTTTAAACTGAAGGGTTTTAAGAAATATATAGACCTCTTATCACAGGTTTCTGCACCATCAGTTGTCCACGGAGAACAGTTTAGGAAGTACTAACCCAAATCCTTACTAATACATTAGCTATCTATGTGGCATTGCAGTAGAATGTAAAAGGTAGAGGTTTCATACCAGATTTACTTTAGTCTCGAAAGAAAAGTGTATTTAGTAAAATGAACACCAAATATTGTGTTTTTTCAGATTTTTTTTTTAAGTAAGCAGTCAATTAAAATTCTCTCTTGTCATATACCACTGAATTTTAGTTAAAATGAAATTATTTACATAACTTTATTTTTTTTATTTTATGGATTTTTGTGGATAAAAATTGGATATATAATTCTTGTGTTAATATCTGAAGCTGAGACATCTTGGAAATTCTTTATGACATTTTGAAACTATTTTTATTCATATGAAATGAAAAACAAATATTAGGAAACACTAAGGAAAATTCACTTTACTAGTATGCCTGAACATATCACCGAATAGTTTTGCAATACACTGCTATGCCAGCAAAGCAAAAATGCTTTGTTCATTAATTTACAGTAAAAGGTGTTTGGTATGTAAGGATAGATAACACAAAGAGCACGTGGTGTATATAGATCTCATTCATTCAAAAATCAGCAAGATAATGCAGAAAATATAATATAACCAATATAATAGAAGCAATAATAGAGATTGATGTACGGTAGTCACAAATCTCTAGTAAGCAATGATCAAAAACCTTTTGTCTAAGCCTTGGTAACTACTGACTTATATGAAAAGAAAAAGTGTCCTTATTTTATAGAAGGTTTAAAGTGCATTTGTCAGGCTAATTAATTCTATTTGTTGGCTTATCTTCCATTTTAATTTATAAAAAAACCACTCGTACCTTTAACATCACAGAGAAATAATTTTTCCAGTAATAACTGGAACTTATGTTAACTTTCCAGTAATAACTTAGAACTTACATTTTTAACAGTAATTCCTCAAGTGACTTGCTCAAGATTATTCATAAAAAGATGGGAAGAAAAGCTGTTTTTCCTGTGTTTAGTTTTAGCAAGGTTTATTTCAGAAATCTAAAGAAAAAGAGGTTGTTTCATTAAGATTAAAAAAAGAGCTATCTCCTGACCTTTGTTTGTTATTTGCTTCAAGTTTTAAACCAGACAAATGCAAAGATGGATTACCATTTTTTACAGTAAAGGCAAAATCACCAATAGTTTATTTTCAAGGCACTGTCAATTTTCATACTACCGCTCAGTTCAGCAGACTAGTCAATTTCAAAGAGAACAAACAAGAATTTTCCAAACTTTTGGGACTCACATTCATCTAAATGTAAAGCTAGTCACCTAGAAACCCTCTGTAGCCATTGGAAAGAAGTATTGTTTCCATGAAATGATTCTTTCTATCCAAAGACAGCTATCAGAAATAAGCTTAAGGAATGCTACAAACAACACTTTCTTTGTGTGGGAATTCTTGTTCAAGCAAGATGGGTTCAACAATCTCTAAGCTATGAAGGAAATTATCACCTATATATTGATAGATTTTCTTCTTACAATTTTGCATGTGCTCTATACTCGTCCTCATTAACCTATGCCATACCACATCCATTACCGTTTGAAATATAAAAAAATCAGCAATAGATATGAACTCTTCATGCCCAGTTCTCCATGCATCTACAATCTTTTAATTTTGTAGGGAACACTAACTTATCCTTAACTGTTATATTGCAGTCAAGCCTGTTTCCCACTCTATCTTTTTAAACACAATTCTCTGTTCTGCTGTCTATTTAAGAAAAAAGAACTGGTAAATGTTGTCTAGGAATTCAGATTCACAAATTGCTGCAAGTGAGCTGAGTTACGATATCAGCTTACTGTGCTCCTTTATTCCACTGCAAATATGAGGTAAATAAACATTTTAAAGCTCACTTATAGACTTCTCTCTAAAGGTTTAATTTTGAGAGGAAGAGAAAACAACTCTAAGAGGGAAAATAAAACACTGCCAAAATTATAATGTTTTCTTATCATTTCAGCACATATTAATATTTTATTGATATTTATAATAGGTAACAAATGTATGATTTCAAACCTTTAACTGCATTTTTTTTCTCAAGTTCTATTTCCTAAATAGAGCCTTTAGAAATCCCTGCACCTGCAAGAAAAACTGTCAAACCTGAGAAAGCCAGCTGTCAGGATTTTAATTCCTCAAGAAAATAATTTTGTAAGGCCCTGACTTACAAAAATACAACATAATCAGTAGCTCTTATTTAGTTATGGAAGCTGATATGTACACATGATTTTTGAATGAGAAAAAAAGTTTTTTTCCCTGCAGGTTTAGAAGCCAATTTCACAGGGCATTTTTAAAAATTATTGGCCTGTATGTTCACATAATTTTTCTTTTGTTCTTTCCATATGATCTAATGATCTCATCTTCACTTTTTTCCTACTCTTATTCAAATGAAATTTTCATAGTGCTACAGTGTCAAACAATCTTACACTTTTTAAATAAAAATTATATCACAAAATTTAGTCAAATATTTTAAATATTTTGAAAACTATTTTTGTAACTTTTCATGACCTGCTGTTAACAGCCCAGTTTTAACAGCTAAATGTATGAAAATATAACAGATTTCCATAATGATAAGACAATAATTTTCTTTTCCATTTAAATATATGCACAAAAAACCTATTATAATAAAATTGTTTTGGTGTTAATAGCTAATTAAACTACTGAATCATCCTGTGACCAAAGTTCAATTTTAACTCCCAGAAATTAATTATGAAAGACTATTTATAATACATGTTCTGGTAATCATAACACATTTGGTAAATATAAGAATTGATTTTTATCATCTGAATATAATGAAGAGACAAATATTCAAGTCCTGAAACCGGAAAACAGACTTATCTTTAATTGAGTGCTTAATATAGCCTTCTTTTATTGTTGTTTATTGTAATTTTTATTGATTTATTTTCTATATTTTATAGATCTTATCTGACAGGTTACTTAAAATATGTAGCCCCAGCTGAGAGAAAAAATTGCTACTGTGTAAAGTATTACTGATAATCAAATATCACTTCAGTCAATAAAGATCTGTAAGAGCAATTGTGAGGAAGAAAGCTAAAAGTCATTCAGGAGAAAAAATATGATGCTGAAGGAATAGCATGAAGATTGGCTGTTGTCATTTGGAAGTCTGGCCTGTTTGCACAATCCCTGCTAACCCCACTGTGTTTCATACAACAGGAGAACAGCAGGGACTTTTCAGCCTTTTGTGACTAGCTGTCCCGTATGAAAGAGTGAGGTTGTTCTCAGGTTGAGCTAAAAATGGATAGCTTGCTGCAGCGTGTGGGTTTTAGATTTCTGCATTTTTCCTTGGCAGACTTTAGTACTGTGTAAGGCAGGAAGATGAAAAGTCATGAAAATTTACTAGCCCAGGGATAAAATCTGTCTATTGTTCTTCTTTTACGGAAGAAGAGGATAATTCAAGGAAACAAAACAAAAACTTCCTTAAGGGCAGTTTGTTATATATTTGATCACCAGTATGTCTAAATTACAAAACTTCTCTGGTCTTGCCTTCTTGGTTGCAAGAAAATTTTCCCGTCTTCCTGACTTATCAAACTGACTGTGTTATCTGAGGTGAAGGTAATTAGGCTTAATGACTTAGCTAAAATAAATGTATAAGCATAACATACAGGTGAAAAATTCATTACAAATCCAAATGGATCAGTTGATTGTACACACATACACACACGTTGTACATATTTTTATTAAGTGAAATAACTCCATGCAAGGAGAAAAATACATTTTTTGTGCCATTATAGAGAATGAATTGGCCAAAATAAGGTCACTAAGATAGGAAAAAAGGACATGCAACAAGAAAAGAAAGAACTATTGGTTAGGATGCTAGCCAGAGGCTTAGCACACCTGATTTAACTCTTCCAATAGTCCCAGCCTATCTATTGCCCTGTGATAAGACTTTTAGGGCTAGACTCAAAATAGTATTTTTGGTCAACTCTTTTAGAAAAGGCCTTATTTTAGGCAATTTGGGCTTAACATAAAGCAACATTTCAGTGCATTAAGTTCAACTTGGGTGAAATGAGTACATAAAGTCAAGACATCAATATTAAAAAGTCCTGTCTTAAAGTATTTGGGGACACCAATCTTCTATATCTGTATATAAATGCTGAAAAGGTGTTAACTTGTAATCTAATCCCAAGTGACACTGAATAGCTTTTATTTATACTGGGTAGACCTAACCCCTTTGTAGTGCCTCTGCCTTGGAAAGAGGTAATTCACGTGATAAAGAACACAAACAGTGCATTAGTTTGAGAGACAAATCTAAGTTTTATATGTAATGCCTTAAGCACTTGCAGTTAGGTTCACTTTACATAAATTCAATTGTCTGGAGGTCACTTTTCTACTAAAAAAAGGGAATTTTTTTTGATTCCTCTTCAATTCACAGAAGGATATAGGATTCTCCATAAAACAGTTAATTCTATCTCAGAACAAGAGTTACAGTTCATCTAAAAGAGCTTTTCTCTTTTTATTTGGAGGAAGATTCAGATTTCTAGACTGCAGAACCCTAAAATTAGATTTCTGAAAGTAACTATCTCTATTTAAGTTAAATCTAAATTTGTATTTTTTTACAAAGGAGATCTAGTTCTTGATTCATTGCCTGAACAAAGGAATTTAAAAGAAGAGGTTTGTTTTTTTTTTTTTTTTTAAAAATCAGACTGCTTAAATATTTTGGAGGCAAGAATGAAAACAAAATAAAATATGCAGTGGGGCACCAACAGTCCAGTCTCACTGTATCTGAAATAAAGTCTTGAATAATGAATTTCAGGTTAGTAGCAGCACTTATCTGCACTTATGACTTATGGAACTAGTCTAGGAGAGATGATAGTATTCAAACCTGTTCCCCTGTCCAATATTTTACATTAGTGAGCTTAAGCTAAAATCAGTGTGGTAATGCTCAGAGATTCTCTGTTTCCCAAAAGAGATGTAAGAAAAGGCTTGCTGAACAATTTTTTTTTTTTTTTTTTTTCCCCACAGTACTGGTTGCTGGAGAATACAGGATACGTCATCGTACACATATTCTGTTTTGGTTTTGTTTTTTTTTTTTTTAATACATGATATTTGAAGCATATAAATTACATTGCAACAGAAAGAAAAAACTACTTACTTTCCAGGTCATTTTGACCTGGAAAGAATAAAATAGATGGGATTAGTTATCTAACTTCAGAAGTATGAGAAAAAGGCCTCCAGATCTAATCTAATCATCCTTGGATCTTTTTATAACGAATCAAGAGAAAAAGGGGCTTTAAGGTCATGATTTATCTCATCTTGAGTTATATATCTAAAAGTAGGTTAGATCACTTATGGCCTTAAAATACTTGTTTCTTTCCACTGACTGTATAGAGATCCAGGAGAGAATAGATGACATGTCCACAACTGATAGTTTCCTCCCTCAACCCTGTGTTACCTTCATTTCATTCAGATCAGAAAGAATCTGAGATATTTCTTTCATCATTCTCTTCTGAACTTTCTGATTTTCTTTTAGAGTGCAGAGCCACAGGAATGTAAAAGCAGCTACTTGATCCTAAGACCAATTTTCTACTTCGCTATTGGCCCCCCTTTCTAATATTACAATTTAGTTAACATTACTTTTATAACTTATCAATACTCTCACTAGGCAAGGAAAGATAATTATGTCTACAAGAGTCCATGGGTTAATTTACACGTTATCTAGCAAGCTAATCCTTTGCTTAAAAAAAGATGTTTTCTAAACTCTCCTCCTTGAGAGAGACAACTTTTAAGGCTTACTAAAATTTAATTATTACTTCTGTGACAATCCTTTCAGATTTCTTCCCAACACAGAGAATGAAAAATTAGAGTGGATTCACATTTAAAATGGAATGTTTAGTTAATCTAAGCAAACTGGACATACATAAATCCATGGGCCCTTATGAGAAGCACTCATGAATGCTGAGGAAGCTAGCTGATGTCATTGCAAGGCCACTTTCAATAATCTTTGATCAAGTATGGTGACCAGGAAAAATGCCTGAGGACTGGAGGAAAGCAAATGTCACTCCCATCTTTAAGAAGGGGAAGAAGGACACAGAGAAATATAGGTCAGTGGGTCAGCCTCACCTCGATCCCTGGGAAGCTGATGGAGCAGCTAATCCTGGAAACTATTTCCAGGCACATGAATGACGAGAAAATCATCAGGAGTAGTCAGTATGTATTCACCGAGGGGAACTCATGCTTGACCAACTTGATAAACTTCTGTGATGAAATAACTGGCCTGG
The DNA here is from genome assembly GCA_027474245.1 of Spheniscus humboldti. NCBI lineage: Eukaryota > Metazoa > Chordata > Aves > Sphenisciformes > Spheniscidae > Spheniscus > Spheniscus humboldti. The sequence goes on along the minus strand of CM049887.1, from coordinate 57,874,617 downwards.
TAGATGAGAGGAGAGCAGTTGATATTGTCTACCCAGACTTCAGTAAGGCCTTTGACACTGTCTCCCATAAGATTCTCATAGACAAGCTGTTGATATATGGGCTGGATGAGGAGACAGTGAGGTTGATTGAAAACTGGTTGAATAGCCAAGCCCAGTGGGTAGTGATCAGCAGCATGAAGTCTAGTTGAAGGTCAGCAACTAGCAGTGTACCCCAGAGGTCTATACTGGGTACAATCCTGCTCAACATCTTCGTTAATGATCTGGATGATGGGGCAGACTGTACCCTCAGCAAGTTTGCAGATGACACCAAACTGAGAGGATTAGGTGATATGCCAGAGGATCGCGCTGTCATGCCAGAAGGACCTCAACAGGCTGGAGAAATGGGCTGACAGGAACCTCATGCAGTTCAACAAAGGGAAGTGCAAAGTCCTGCATGTGGGGAAGAACAATCCCATGCACCTGTATATGCTGGGGGCCACCCAGCTGGAAAACAGCTTGGCAGAAAAGGACCTGGGGGTCCTGGTGGACACTAAGTTGAACATGAGCCAGCAATGTGCCCTGGCAGCAAAGAGGGTTAATGGTATCCTGAGCTGCAGTAGACAAAGTATTTCCAGCAGGTTGAGGGAGGTGATCTTTCCCCCTTTATTCAGCACTAGAGAGGCCACATCTGGAGTACTGTGTCAATTTTTGAGCTCCGTACTACAAGAGAAATGTGGGCATACTAGACAGAGTCCAGCAAAGGATCGCTAAGGTGAGGAATGGACTGGAGCATCTCTCCTATGAGGAAAGGCTGAGAGAGCTGGACCTGTTCAGCCTAGAGAAGAGAAAACTCAGGGGTATCTCATCAATGTATGTAAATACCTGAAGGGAGGGTGCAAAGAAGATGGGAACCAGTCTCTTTTCAGTGTCCAGTGACAGGACCAGAGACAATGGGCACAAACTGAAGCACTGAAGGTTCTCTCTGAATATCAGGAAACACTGTTTTTTACTCTGAAGGTGATTGAGCACTGGCATAGGTTGCCCAGGGAGGTTGTGGAGTTGCCATCTTTGAAGACATTTAAGAGCTGTGTAGACATGGTCCTGGACAAATGACTCTAGGTGGCCCTGCTTGAGCAGGCAGGTTGGACCAGCTGACCTCCAGAGGTGCCTCCCAAACTCAGCCATTCTGTGATTCTGTGAACTTCAAAATAAAATTTATATTTTGAATATATATGATTCTTAAAATCATCTTAAGAGCTACAGTCCTGTCATCTTAATTCTCAGAACAGGTAAATAACTAGGAAAAAATATTTAAATAATATTTCCATTGCAGACTCTCAAAAAGTAGAACATAACTACCTGAAAGGCATAGATTAATGAATATCAGAATTTCTAAATTGTCTAGAAAATTTGTCTAATAAAGAATTGTTATAATAGTCTAGAACTAACCTGCAACAGAATATACAAAATTGTTTTGTACACTTTTCGTGAAATCAGTGATGAACCTGTAAAGTTATGTAATTTTACGTTAGGCTAAACCCTGTTAACATTCAAATTGCTAATTATTTAATGCTATTCCTATCCTATCAGTAGCATGCTATCTATATATTGAGATGATTCTACATTTCATGATTTTGTGAAAACATAGAATAGCTAAATTCTGTACAAGAAATTGCACAATATTTTCCATGTTGAATTGAATCACAGCTAAAATATCTTTCTATATGTAAAGCTTTATATGTAAATAATTGTATAAATATACAGTTTTTGGAAAATGGTCTCAGAATATTTACTTAATTAAAATAATAAATATTGATTTCAACATGCTCACTACAATAAGTACAGTTATAATTGATCTTCTGCTTTCCATTCCTACTGTTTCAGCAACTTTAGTATCCTTAGAATTAAGGCCCATACAACTTAATGAAAACAAGAAGAAAAATTAAAAATATGGAAAACAATATAGAAGTTGGTAGCTCTTAACTCGATCATTTCAATAGAAATACTGTATTTTTCTCCAGACTGGGTAGCTGTGACATTTAATTCTTTGACAAGAGAAAAAATCTTACTTCCTCCTGATTTTTGATATTCAATGGAACGAGCCATATTAGCTGTTTGCCCAAGTCACCAGATGACAATATTACACCTAGTGGACAAGTGTGTGATTGTTCGAATATTCATTTTTAAATAGACATCTTAACTAGCTATTTTCAAACTGAGAAACACTTTAGCATAGGTTATTGTCACTATAGGCCAGACAGTTGCCTTGAATCAAAGTTGGTAACTTATCCTATAAGCGGACACACTAACCTATGTAGTTCAATCCTAAATTTTCCACTAGATTTAGTTTAAAGAGGTAAGTATTATGAAAAATCTCTGTACAGATAGAAGTGAGCTAATGAATCAACACATTTACAACTCCAATAAATAAGACACAAACGTCAAGTAAAAAAAGTTCCGATGATTAATTCTTTCAGAACACAGCTGCAAGCATCTTCAATTTAAGCCGTGACACCTAAGTAGAGATTAATTTGGAAGTTACCATAATGGCTTGATGAGGTTGGGCAGACTAGTCCTGCCAGCTGTTTTACATCATTCTAATACAAAGTTTCTGGAATTCAGTTTAAGGGGAAAAGGTTTTGTCAGTATGCTGCAACTTGTGAGACTAGGACATGATGAAAAGGGCATGCTTATGCCTTGGTTTTGATTGTTTATTCATTTTTTTCCCATACGCAATAATATAATTATTTTCTTTTAAAGTTAAATACCAAACTCAAATACCAGTTTTTGTTACTGAAAATCACATAAAATTTTCTTCTGCAAGATATTTCTTTAGAAGCTTACTTTAACTGATTTTTTTTTTTTTTTCAGCAGATACTGCTTCACCATATGGCAGCAGGCTTTTAACTAATAAGTTGGCACTTAGAGAAGAAAAGGAGGAATATTGTTTATGGTTAACTTTAAATCACAGGTGCAGTTCCGGATAAAAGGAGTGTGTTCAAGTGCCAGCAAGGCACAGCATATTTAATTATATTACTTGCCACTTCAATGAAACAAACAAGGACCGATTATTCAGTTTTGACACATTTTAAACTATATTATTTTCCCTCATGTCCATGAAATTTCTTTCATATCAAAGTGATGAAAGCTTGTTAAACTTCACTAAAAATCTCCAGGAAATGCTTTATCATGATACATAAGGTTCTGGGTGTCCCAGAGAAAGGTATTTTATCAAAGCATTTAGATTAAACTGTTTTTAAAAGCTTGTTTGCATGAAAGTGTCCTGGTTTCAGCTGGAATAGAGTTAATTTTCTTCCTAGTAGCTGGTACAGTGCTGTGTTTTGGATTTAGGGCAAGAACAATGTTGATAACACACCAATGTTTTAGTTGTTGCTAAGCAGTGCTTACACTAGTCAAGGACTTTTCAGCTTCCCATGCTCTACTGACTGAGAAGGCTGGGGGTGCACAAGCAGCTGGGAGGGGGCACAGCCAGGACAGCTGACCCCAACTGGCCAAAGGGATATTCCATAATATGTGACGTCATGCTCAGGACATAAACTGGGGGGAGTTGGCTGGGGGGCGGTGACCGCTGCTCAGGAACTGGCTGGGCATTGGTCAACGGGAAGTGAGCAGTTGCATTGTGCATCACTTATTTTGTATATTATTATTATTATTATTATTATTACTTTCCCTTCCTTTTCTGTCCTATTAAACTGTCTTTATCTCAATCCACGAATTTTACTTTTTTTTTCCGATTCTCTCCCCCATCCCACTGGGGAGGGAGGGGAGAGAGCAAATGGCTGTGTGGTGTTTAGCTGCCTGCCGGGTTAAACCAGAACAGGGAGTAACCTATTGTTTTCTTCAGTTGGTAATTCTGTTTATGTCAGGGAATTAGAAGAGCTAGAATTACTTTGTACATGCAAGTATTACTTCTAAATGCCACCTCAATGTGGGAAGGTCAGGCTGGCACAGAGGGACAGACTAAGACGAAGAGACTACCAGCCAATTTAATTTTCAGAAGTGCTCACCTGAAGCTCTACATTAATCTTCAGAGTTGGTCATATATCTAATTGTGCAAACCAAATGACATGTTAGACAAGTTAATTAGAACATCCTTTGGGTATTATTTTGGATAGAAGTAAATGAATGATATAAAATACTTCTGAACACACAAGGGTGGATAAGATTTGGAAAAAAATAGAGTAAGATCTATTTCCACCAATCAAAGGTGGAATTCAACTCCAGATTATATACCCCTAAATTAAAGTGTCTAGATGTGATGTCTGTTGTTTATGAGTTTTGGCTGCTAGAATACTCAGAGAAAAACAAAACCACAATTCGTTGGTTTCATCATAGGGATCTCCTGCCACTTGAGGCTCATTAGGGTAAACCGCCTGGCTGTGAGCTGATGACCCAGAAAGACACTAGTCTCCCTTAAGATCTGTATCAGGCTCTTCAGTCTTAGGAGGGTGCTTCAGATACCTAGCCACTAGACATCTTTTTAAGCAGTTATGTTTAACCCCTATTCAATATGGTTGATGGAATCTGGAGATCTAAATTGTCTCATGGTAAGTTTAATTGTTTACATTCCAATGCCTGTGATACTATGTTAATCCTTGATTTAAAAAAAAATAAAAATGTTTTTCATCAGTAGCAAAGTAGATATGCTGCTATAAAAGCCTCGCTTTGGAAAACTTAAGAGGTCATGTTGGCAATACAAATCCAAGCTGTAGCCAGTGTATTACTTTATCCCTGTATTTTGTCTTTTGTCCTCATATCATGATATATTAATCATCTTCTATTTGTGGAGATGACATGTAACGGAAACATTCACAACCTCCCCCTTCTGCCCCCCGCCCCCCGCCCCCCCCCCCCCCGCCAAATCTATGGCACATGATAACATATATAAAAGTAATTCCAGTAAAGATTTATTTGTTGAGTAATCTCTTTTCTCTCCTACAAATTACTATCAGAAGGCTTCTATTTTATATTTGAAATAGTGGAGTGTTTTATAGTTATTGTTTCTTTCTGTTGCTATAAAAGCAAGTGAAGTTTAACAGCTTTCATATTTCACAGAAACTGAAATATAATGCTTGTAAAGACAAGTGAGATGATAGATAAATAATAGTATTTGGTCCGAGCTGTAACATCTGTGTTACAATGTTTACTGCCACAAGTTAGGTATTTCCAGATGGAAACAGTGTTGTAATTCATGAATTTTCTAGGGAAAAGAGCTTGTATGTTTTTGAAAACAACATAGCCACTTCAGTGGCTGCATAAAGAAAACTCCACAGTTTGGTTAAATAAAACCAATTTGTACCTGAAGGAGGCAAAATCATCAGCTTCTTTACTGTCTTTTGTAGACTGAACAATGGAGCAATGACTCATGCCCAAGCTACCACACTGGTTTCAGAGAGATGCTGGTATAAAACCTAGAGTAATACAAGTGAATCAGGACCATGTTTTAAAATATATTGCATTCATCAATTTATTAGACCCTATTAACAAAGCTGAATGAATAACTGCTTAACTTAACTTAAATCTTGTTGTCTATCTAAGCTAGTGAGACATTGCTTTTTACCACAACAAGCATATAAGGGAGAGTAAATGGAAACTTATGAGTATTGTTAATCTACATTGATTTTGATTTTTCAGGCTAACCAAAAATGGGTTCATAGTGAGCATTTGGAAACATTTTTCCCTTCATCATGCAGAGGAATTTGTCTGTTACTTCCTGTGTTTTATTTTTCCTTGAGAACAGGGATCTATCTGTTGCACAGATTCAGGAAGTACCATACAGAAGTAAAAATGAAAATGGTACCACTTTATTTCTGAAAAAAGAATCTTTTTTTTTTTTCTCTTTTGTAACCCTTCCAGTAGACTTTCCACAGAAGATTTCCAAAGATACCTATCAGAGAAAGAAAGAAAAGACAAAAAGTCCTGCTTAATTTCAAAGAAATTAATATTCAGGAAATGAACCATTTTTTTTCCAGATGTGTAGTTCCAAAAGTATTGTGTTTCTTCCTTAATTTTCTCAGAAAGGTTTATGTACACTTGCAGAAACACAGTTGGTCACTAGTGATTCTAACTGGAAGACTATTGCACATCGAGGAGTTAGTGATCCACCCAGCAGTTGACGTGAGTACATGCAGGCCTGTGCCGTGCTATGAATAGCACTTCACCTTCAGGGTCGTGTTGTGCTGAACATATTCCTTGGCTGCTGAATAAACTTAGCCAGCTAATCGTAACAAATGGAATTGTAGGCAGCTCCCACTTGGCTGGGAGGTTACACCACCTGCATGTCCTTCTCTTTATGTTAAGGTAAAGTGGCATGTTCTTGTGTGAACATCCTTGTGCTTGACAATAGGAACAATGAATAGAGTTGCTTTCTTCTAAGGGCATGCTATCAAAACTCTAAAGACCAAAAAGCCAGGGAATCTCTTCATGAACAAGATCTGTGCCATGTGCTTTGCCCAAATTGGAGGTCCCTCCGATGCAGCACAACATGTAAGGTTATGGAACGGATGTAAGGTTATCTATATTCTTTTTCATTTTTCATGTTAGCTCTAATAAATGGTATTTTGATCAATACCTTATGGTGTTTGAGTGCATTTTTTATTGGGACTATCAGAAACACTTGCACAGGTGCATTATGTCATCCAATTTAGATATAGATCAACAATTTAGTAGATCATAGACTTTTATTTAGGATATTCTTACAAATAAATTTTTGGGGGATTTAAGGATTTAGAACCATATGTCAATTTTGGCATTAAGTATTCATTTTCAAGGTAGATATGTAGGAAAAGATTAATGACTGTGAAAGCATGCAACTTAAAATAATATAATACCAATATTTTATTTTGTCTTTAAACACTTCTGAAAAATAGATCACTAGCTTCACATCCAGGCACCCAAAAGTATCTGAATAGTAATTAATACTAAGAGCTTTCAAGTTTCTTTATTTTTATGTATACTCTAATTACGTGAGAACAAGAAGTTGTTTGCTTCCATATTGGTTTATCTTCCTGTATTTCAGAACCCTAAATGTTTAAAAGCACAAATACTGTTTGTGTACTTTGTATCGCATTTAAAATAACATCTGAGCGTGATCTTACTTTTTGACTCTTAACTCCAACGTGTAATCGGTAGGATTTAAGTGCATATTTAAATATTTTGTTATGGTGTTAAAAAACACATGGTCGAATTATTTTATCTTCATTTAAAAAAAAAAAAAAAAGATAGCCCATGAGGCAAGATCTTTGAAATTTTCCCAATCTTTTTTTACTAACCTTTCTGGTTACATGCAGCTTATTAATTTCACAACCTTGAATATTATAGAAAATATTTTATTTATTTCATTACAGCTAGTTCTAAAGAAAGCATGAGAAGCAAATGTTACATTAGCATCTCGGACTTCTTCGTCATTAGTGACTTCAGTTTACATTTTGCCTGCTACCTCTTTTCCATTGTGATAGGTTATATGATTACAATGCATGTTTTGTCTGCAATAGCAGTGGAAGAATATTAAGGTACTAATACAGATGCCATTCTTAAAACATTAAAACTAGTACTAAAGATATAAATACCTGTAATCTAAGAAATTTAAGCCTCAAGTTTGCTAAATAAGAGAAAAGTCAGTTACATATTTATGTCTTTATGAAGAGAGAACTCACAATATTTTAATGTCCTTTCTACACAGTTCTCTAATGGGGCATATGGTGTGATTTCATGTCATATAAAAAGCAGAGTTACTGTAGCATGTGTAAGCCAACTGCTGGTTTTCCTGACGGCTTGCACAAAGCCTACAAAATCGAACCTTTTTTTTTTTTTTTTTTAAATTTCTCCACAAAGTTGGGTTTCTATGATTGGAACATTTTAACAGCTGATGTGAAGAAAAACAGCCTTTACTATGTATTTCAGAATGTTTCATTTCAATATATCCTTTTTATTAGAAAACCATTTTGTTTGTGTACTATATTTAAATAAACTTAATAAATATACCGGTTCTTTTATAACTAGGAGGCATTCATCATGGAATCAGTCCAAAGCAAAACATTTAGGGATTATATAAAATTAAATGACATTAAATATTTTGATTATAAAAAAACCTCAGACCACACACACAGACAAAAAGTGTGTCTTCCCAGGACAATAGTAAGTAGCGGAGATGTCATATGAATGTTCTGAAAAAGGGTGACCATATGTGAAATAATAATAATAATAATAATAATAATAATAATAATAATAATAATAATAATAATAATAATAATAATAATAATGTTAGTATTGTACCTTCTAAAGACTTACCGGTATGCAGGTTTTTACATTGTATGCTAAAATAGAAATGTTCTTAACAGAAAAGATTGTACCTGTGTACTCTTACGCTTGGCATGTTAGGGACTATACCTGCCTATGTATTTGCCGTATGTGATGTGCCAGACAGTTTTGTGGCACTGTGACCAACTCTGTGCACTCCATTAATCTGTCTTAGCCTTCAAAACTGGATGGTCCCGTCCCACTGTTACCTGTAAACTGTCTCTGGCCAATACCCTACCATACTATGTGCAGGAATTGTTCAGGAGAATGCTTTTTGGCATGGTCCAAAACTGTTACTGGGCATGATCTGAATGGTTTTGCAGTATAAATAGCCAAACTCCAGGGACAGGGAATGTTCTGTTGCAGTATTTAGTTTAGAAGGATGGCTTTTTCCAGATAAAAAACAATATTTGCCTTACAATAACAATCTGCTCCCACAGTTATGATGCTGTAACTCTTCACACAGTAGAAAGGGTTTATTCACTCCTTTCTCAAAGGCTTTTTGAGTAAATTCATCACATCTAATTTTTTTTATTCTGTATTGAAGATATGTGCACTTAGGCTTTACTTCTAGTCAACAGGAAAATATAGGCACTTTAGACCATGAGTCATCTGACTTATTTTAGAGTCTACTTTAAAATTAAAGTTTAAATGTGCCCTAAAAATACCTATTTGTTCTCTCTGACTCTAAATAGATGTTGAGCTCAAAATGAGATGTCTACATCACAGACATTTAGATCAATTCCTCTCCAGACTCTAGACACATGAAAGATTTTGGAAAAAAACCTCAGACATCCCCCCCTAATTCTTTTAGGATTAGTAAGTCTCTGTTAAATCCACTTTTTTTTTTCTTTTTTTTTTCTTTTTTTTAAAGTCCCGCTTTCAGCTGCCCTAAAATGAAGATATTTATTTATGTTAGTCAGGAATCTTGGTAAACATTTAATTATTGTGGCTATACATTTCTCTATTTTGGCACAATCTTGTTATTATGATATAAATATGCATTATAATATATATGATATCATTTACTTAGGTTCTAGTGTTTAAATATACATTCAGTTGGAAGATTCAGTTTCTCAGAGATTATTCTTTTGACAAGTATGGTGCACTAAGGTTATGGAATTCCCCTCATAATGAAAATAAAGAAGAAAAAAATACTTCAAATAGCAGACTGTCCTGGTTTCAGCAGGGATAGAGTTAGTTTCCTTCCTAGTAGCTGGTGCAGTGCTGTGTTTTGGATTTAGGGCAGGAACAATGTTGATAACACGACGATGTTTTAGTTGTTGCTAGGCAGTGTTTACACTAGTCAAGGACTTTCCAGCTTCTACCGACTGAGCTAGGCTGGAGGGGCACAAGAAGCTGGGAGGGGGCACAGCCAGGACAGCTGACCCAAACTGGCCAACGGGATATTCCATACCATGCGACGTCATGCTCAGTATATAAAGCTGGGGGAAGAAGAAGGAAGGGGGGGACGTTTGGAGCGGTGGCGTTTGTCTTCCCAAGTAACCGTTACGCGTGAGGGAGCCCTGCTTTCCTGGAGCTGGCTGAACACCTGCCTGCCCGTGGGAAGTAGTGAATTAATACCTTTGTTTTGCTTTGCTTGCGTGTGCGGCTTTTGCTTTCCCTATTAAACTGTTGTTATCTCAACCCACGAGTTTTCTCACTTTTATCCTTCCAATTCTCTTCCCCATACTACTGGGGGGGAAGTGAGCGAGCGGCTGCGTGGTGCTCAGTTGCCGACTGAGGTTAAACCACGACACAGACAAACAACCTTAATTTAATCTTTTTTAATAATTATTGATGACTATGCAATTTAATTCTGTAAGTTAGGATGGGTCCTGTTCACTAAGTTAACTGCAAATTTTCAACTGGATTTTATAATGTCGGATCTTAAACCCAATGTAAATATTTGAATCTCTAAACAAGAGCTAAGTTATCAGAACTAGCCATGTAGTACCTTGCACATACTCTAGAACAAAAATTTTCCTTGTATTTCCAAATACATAAAAATACATACTTGGCTGACCTGGGTGTAACATGCTTTTAGCTGAATTTATTTACAAAATCTGAAGGAATAGGTAATGATTTCTTCAGGCTCCAAGTCAATATCTAAGATTTATTTTGGCTACTAAAACACATTGCCTTCTGTGAGTCATCTTTAACATATAAGAAGGCTCAGCTAATCGAGGAGACAGAACTAAAACAAGTATTTTCAAATCTAAGCAATTACAAGGACTTTCATTTAAAAAAGAGAGCAGAAGGAGCATATACGGATTTCTAGGCAGCACACAGAAGCTGAAAAACTTTGAAAACATTTCAATATCTGAAAAGCTCAGGTGTAAACACAATAACATCAAGGAATGTTTTCAAACATTAATAAAAGAAGAATAAGAAATGCCTTAAAAATTTCTGCTAATGGTTCAAAACATTCTGATTCTTGTCAGAGTTTTTCTCTCCCTATTAGTCTTACTGAGAAATTGTAGACTTGATATTAAAATCATAGAATCATAGAATCATAGAATCATTAAGGTTGGAAAAGACCTCTAAGATCATTGAGTCCAACCGTCAACCCAACACCACCATGCCCACTAAACCATGTCCCTAAGCGCCTCATCTACACGTCTTTTAAATACTTCCAGGGATGGTGACTCCACCACTTCCCTGGGCAGCCTGTTCCAATGTTTAACCACTCTCTCCGTAAAGACATTTTTCCTCACATCCAATCTAAACCTCCCCTGTCACAACTTGAGGCCGTTTCCTCTCGTCCTATCGCTAGTTACTTGGGAGAAGAGACCGACACCCACCTCGCTACAACCTCCTTTCAGGTAGTTGTAGAGAGCGATGAGGTCTCCCCTGAGCCTCCTTTTCTCCAGGCTAAACAATCCCAGTTCCCTCAGCCGCTCTTCGTAAGACTTGTTCTCCAGAGCCCTCACCAGCTTCGTTGCCCTTCTCTGGACATGCTCCAGCACCTCGACGTACTTCTTGTAGTGAGGGGCCCAAAACTGAACACAGTATTCGAGGTGCGGCCTCACCAGTGCTGAGTACAGGGGCACGATCACTTCCCTACTCCTGCTGGCCACACTATTTCTGATACAGGCCAGGATGCCATTGGCCTTCTTGGCCGCCTGGGCACACTGCCGGCTCATGTTCAGCCGGCTGTCAACCAGCACGCCCAGGTCCTTTTCCAACAGGCAGCTTTCCAGCCACTCTTCCCCAAGCCTGTAGCGCTGCATGGGGTTGTTGTGGCCGAACCACAGGACCCAGCACTTGGCCTTGTTGAACCTCATACAGTTGGCCTTGGCCCATCGATCCAGCCTGTCCAGGTCCCTCTGCAGAGCCTTCCTACCCTCGAGCAGATCAACACTCCCACCCAACTTGGTGTCGTCTGCAAACTTACTGAGGGTGCACTCGATCCCCTCATCCAGATCATTGATAAAGATATTGAACAGAACTGGCCCCAAAACTGAGCCCTGGGGAACACCACTTGTGACCAGCCACCAACTGGATTGAACTCCATTCACCACAACTCTCTGGGTTCGGCCATCCAGCCAGTTTTTGACCCAGCGCAGAGTACACCTCTCTAAGCCGTGAGCCGCCAGCTTCTCTAGGAGAATGCTGTGGGAGACGATGTCAAAGGCCTTACTGAAGTCCAGGTAGACCACGTCCACAGCCTTTCCCTCATCCACTAGGCGGGTAACCTGGTCATAGAAGGTGATCAGGTTGGTCAAGCAGGACCTGCCTCTTGTGAACCCATGCTGTCTGGGCCTGATGCCCTGGTTGTCCCGCTCATGCCTTGTGAGCGCCCTCAAGATGAACCGCTCCATAATCTTCCCCGGCACCGAGGTCAGGCTGACAGGCCTGTAGTTCCCCGGATCCTCCTTCTGCACCAGCTCCCTCAGCACTCTCGGGTGGATCCCATCTGGCCCCATAGACTTGTGAGCATCCAGGTGGCGTAGCAGGTCGTTGACTGCTTCCTCTTGGATTATGGGGGGTTTATCCTGCTCACCATCCCGGTCTTCCAGCTCAGGGGGCTGAATACCCTGAGGATAACTGGTCTGGCTGTTAAAGACTGAGGCAAGGAAGGCATTAAGTACCTCAGCCTTTTCCTCATCCTTGGTGACAATATTCCCCCCTGCATCCAATAAAGGATGGAGAGTCTCCTTGTCTCTCTTCTTGTCATTAATATATTCGTAAAAAATTTTTTGTTGTTACTAATTGTTACTAAATTCAATTAAAATCTGAATAGAGGAGTTTTAAGAAAAAAAGTTTTCAATAATTTTATTTTTTGAAAAAGGTAAAAAAAAAACAAGTTAAAACTATGTTATCTTTGATTTATTTATTGTCTAAGAAATTAGTCCTGTTCATTACAACTTTTCCCCAGATACAATCTCAGAGGAAGTTAGTAAAGCTAATGTGTTGCTTAGTGTTGAACTAGTACTACAGCTATTTATGAGTAGAATGAAAATTATGAAAAGAGAAAAAACACTCTTACATGTATGTCTTAGCTCTATATTGTAAGGACCAAATGGAAACTGTCTGAAGTGTAAATGCACAAGGCTTACAAGTGAGTACAAAGATATCCATTTTTGACAGGTGTTATTGTGAAACAGAGGTAGAACTTTTATTTATAACGTGAAAAAAAAATCTTGAAATATATATGCAGACTTTTCCTTGGAAAATAGAAACAGACAGCATAAACCTTTTTTTTTTTTTTTTTTCCCCTGCAAACAATAGAAGTATAGGCTTATGAACTCCCAATTAAGTGCAGAAAGGAGATTTTACATGTATGACAACCTCTGATTTGAAAGTCAGTTTGAGCAACTGCATTGGCAGATGAACTTTTCCTGTGAGAAATTGCAATAATTAGGCTACAAAAATAACTTCTGAAGAGGCAGTGCTTATATAAATAGTATTGAACAGGATGAGAGTTACAGGAGTTACGACTTTGGGTCTATGCATTCACACAGTGGGAACTATTAAACAATCATTGTCTGAGATTTGTTGTTGCTAGTTTCTTGAAGAAAACCTAGACTAATGACATTCAGAATGTGCAGAAATAAAAGCAAAAACAATTATAAAACATGAGTCACGTTTACATTCAATTTAATATCAGATACTAAGTAAATATATAGAATTATGGTAAGCAACAAAACATAAATTATATTTGGGTGTTTTAATATGCATTATCTATCATTTTACATGAAATGCAATTAAAAGGTATAAAAATATATAAAAATAAGAAGTATGTTAACAAAAAAAAAGTTAAATACTGCTTTTCATATAAACATACTGTTTAGAATTTTTTTGAAATACATTCTTGTCAGTCTTTAAGACAGGCTAGTACTTAAAAACTTGCCATTGTTACTCTGTAATGGAATGGAATTTCAATAGAATCTCTTCCAATGGAATTTTAACAACAATTTGTTGGCTTTACAGGTCATTTATGCACACTCTTGGATTTCAGCTGTGCATGTTTAAACACTTGCACTGCTTTTCTGGTAGGTTTTGGGGGGTTTTCCCCCAAATGACATTGACATTAAGACCATCTGTCAAGTTGTGAAGTGAATGATACTTTAGTTGACAATATCTTTGATAATATACGTATATACCATCTATTCAATAAAAGTAGAAAAAATAGATTGCATTTAAAAATAGTAATTATCTATTATTTAAAAGGTTCTACGGTTTAATTTTATTTTCTGAGGATTTGCTTGTTTACTTTTGTTGTTGGGGTTTTGGTTTTTTATCTATGTCTTGGAACATAAATTATCTGAAGAAGCAATTACTTTAATGTTATGTCCCTTCTATATTTCACTAGCTAAATATTAATTATTAATACTTCAGAGATGTTATAGAATGAGAAAGATCTTCAGTTAACGCAGATCAAAGTAATTGTGTCAGCTTCAGTAAAGCACATCAGAATGAACATTTTTGAGGTCTAACTCATTATCTATAAACTATAATTAAGTTACCAGAAAAATAAATAATTAAATAATAGCATTTAATTTTAATATTAGCTATCTGTGCTTCATTTATATATCTATGAATAACTGACCTTCTATAAAGCGAACTTGTAATATTTCCTAAAACCTAGAACATTTAGACTATCACATCACTGCTGTCATATAGCAGCTGCAAGAAAGGAATTACATGACACAGATATGTAAAGAACTGAGACAATATGTAGCTAAAAGCAAATGGTAAATAATACTATTAATGTAACTGTGTTCTTTATACAGTTATATGATCTGAACTAGTGACTTCCAGAGATGAAAGGATTTTTATTTAAGTGACAAGTTCAATAACACATCCATACTTCTATACTAGTGCATGCTGGCTCCATCTGACTATGTTCTCAGGCTTCTTAAAAATGAAGAAAAAAATCACAAGGAAGGCATGGAATGAGAAGGTGGCAAGTATGTTCTTTTGGACCAGAATGCTCGGAAACACACCCAGGTTTAGTAACATCTGTAGAGAATCATACCTTAAGGAGATATATTACATGAAACAATGGTGTCCTAGTTTCAGCTGGGATGGAGCTAATTTTCTTCCTAGTAGTTGGTACAGTGCTGTGTTTTTGATTTAGCATAAGAATAATGTTGATAACACACGAATGTTTTAGTTGTTGCTAAGTACTGCTTATACCAGTCAAGGACTTTTCAGCTTCCTATGCCCTGCCAGAGAGAAGCTGGGAGGGGGCACAGCCAGGACAGCTGATCCAAACTGGCCAAAGGGTTATTCCATACCATATGACGTCATGCTCAGGATATAAACTAGGGGAAGGCTGGCCGGGGGAGGGGTGACCACTGCTCGAGAATTAGCTGGGCATCAGTCGGTGGGTGGTGAGCAATTGCATTGTGCATCACTTGTTGTGTATATTCTATTATTATTATTATTATTATTATTATTATTATTATTATTATTATTATTATTATTATTATTTCCCCTTCTTTTTCTGTCCTATTAAACTGTCTTTATCTTAACCCACAAATTTTACTTCCCCCCCCCCCCCAATTCTCTCCCCCATCCCACTGGGTGGGGGGGAGTGAGTGAATGGCTGTGTGGTGTTTAGCTGCCTGCCAGGTTAAACCACAACAAATGTTCAATATGCTTTTTCTGAATGATAGATAGAATATCAATCATGAACAGCAATTTGATTCCAAGGTAAAAACATGTTTATGTCTCAACAATCTCCTTACTTGACCTTGATTTGAACTTTAGAACTATACATTGAAAACAACATCTATAGTAGATCCAGATATTTTATGGCATTGGCTGTGTTTCAAAAACCATTTGGTGATTTATGTTCACAGCTACAAATCAAACAGAATCAATTTTCTGCTAAGATTCATTAGATCAACTGTATGAGGTTCAACAAAGCCAAGTGCCGGGTCCTGCACTTTGGCCACAACAACCCCATGCAGCGCTACAGGCTTGGGGAAGAGTGGCTGGAAAGCTGCCTGTCAGAAAAGGACCTGGGGGTGTTGGTCGACAGCCGGCTGACCATGAGCCGGCAGTGTGCCCAGGCGGCCAAGAAGGCCAATGGCATCCTGGCCTGTATCAGAAATGGTGTGGCCAGCAGGAGTAGGGAAGTGATCGTGCCCCTGTACTCGGCACTGGTGAGGCCGCACCTCGACTACTGTGTTCAGTTTTGGGCCCCTCACTACAAGAAGGACATTGAGGTGCTGGAGCATGTCCAGAGAAGGGCAACGAGGCTGGTGAGGGCTCTGGAGAACAAGTCTTATGAAGAGTGGCTGAGGGAACTGGGGTTGTTTAGCCTGGAGAGAAGGAGGCTGAGGGGAGACCTCATCGCTCTCTACAACTACCTGAAAGGAGGTTGTAGCGAGGTGGGTGTCAGTCTCTTCTCCCAGGTAACAAGCGATAGGACGAGAGGAAATGGCCTCAAGTTGTGCCAGGGGAGGTTTAGATTGGATGTGAGGAAAAATTTCTTTACGGAGAGAGTGGTTAAACATTGGAAGAGGCTGCCCAGGGAAGTGGTTGAGTCACCATCCCTGGAGGTATTTAAAAGACGTGTTGATGAGGCACTTAGGGACATGGTTTAGTGGGCATGGTGGTGTTGGGTGGATGGTTGGACTCGATGATCTTAGAGGTCTTTTCCAACCTTAATGATTCTATGATTCTATGATTCTATGATTCTATGATCTAGAGCTATAAAGACATGCACAGACAACAAAAATATGTATTGGTACTGTATAACCCACTCCTCAGTATATTATATTAATGAAACATTTAAATTCTGACTAATTCTTGCAAAATTTTAGAATTTTCAGAACTGAGATTTATTACTCCTTTATATACATTTTACAAATCCACACATTAACTATTGTTATAAAAAGGACTGGAATTTTATGAGGAGTGAAATACTTGCACTTATAGAAGAATCTCATGGCACTGTAGTTCATGGTGCAATCTAATGATCCCCTAGGCTATATGCTTTCTTCGTCATATCATCATTCCAAGATTTATTGACTTGGTCATTTTAGAACTAAGAAAACAGATTAGTGCTCTGAACATGTTTGATTTGGACTGAAACAATATTATTAAAAAAAATCTATTAATCTGAAATCCTGCTTTCTCTATTTTCCTCAGCTCTGATTAACTGCTTAGTAATAGAAGACCAATTTTTAAAACCAAGTAGACTATGTTATAAAAAGAATTTCAAGATTAGCTACTTTTTCTTTGTCCTCTTGCCACAGAATGCAGGATGCATCAGGCTTAACTTTCAGCCTTTCCTTAGATGCTCATTTTTATGGGAATCAGGAACAGGTTCAGAATTCTGTTCTGAGGACTGGGATGGGGACAATTCTGAGTACCAGGAAAGTACTGATGAGCAGAGTTTGCTTTCTTGTGTCAGGAGGTGGTACTTAGGTCTGAACATAGAGAAACTGTGGAACTGGCATGAAAATGGGATTCAAATAGGACCTGAGAGGAAAAAGGACTAAGCCTTTTTAAAAAAATAGTGTCTCTGTGGGATGTACTCTGAAAGTGTCTATTGTCTTCTAAGCCAGAAATCAGCACAGTGTTCAGTGTTCATAAACCTGTCCTCAAGCATCCTGTTAACATTGAAGTGTATATTTATTAAATATAGCCAATAACTTTGACTTGGAGCTGTGGGAATGCACTCAAACAGGGGTTGGGGTCTGTGGGTGTGTGGGTGGGGTGGCTGGCTTTGGACAAAAACAGAGAATATGATCTCAATAGACAGTGTAACTGTATGTGCATCCAAATGCATCCAAAGTTACCCAAAACACCTGTTATGATAATACCTATGGAAATGTTTTGGTTACTGTAATCTAAATATTTATTAAGTGAAAATATGCCAAATAAATCACATTTAAGGAGTGTGGCAATAAGATGAAATAAAAAGGTAATAATCCATTTTTATTACAGAAGGGAAAAAAAATCTCTATTACTAGTTAAATGAATGGAAACGTCCTGTTGGGTTTAGCTACTATAGAAGTAGGGACATTTATTACAAGTGAAAAATGTAGGTTATAGCCTGGAGGAATCTAACATGTCAAGCAAGTCTAATGTCCACTTCACCATTCAATAGGTATTCAGCTGACTGTAAAGAATGATTTCTCAACTTGAAGTTCATGAAGAAAAACTGCATATTCCCCACAGAACAGATATTTAGGATACCAAACATATGGACAATTAAGATAGCTTGGATGCACAGACCCACATCAAAACATGTAATACAGAAATAAGTGGAGAAAAAATAGCACTCAAAACATCAAATGAAAAACTAATGATGTTCACACTGAATTAGTGAATGATACTGATAAATAAGGGATTTTTTGTCAGCAAAAACCTTCCTGTTCATTTATAGATGTACAGGTTGGTTAGAGGCATAAACTCGATGTCCAGCACCTGACACTGTATTTATGCCTACACTGTAGGTGCTTATTCTGTGGAAATGAACAGAAGTGATAGTTCTGCAGATGTTGACATGAATATTACAGCTGAATTAATACATCTTCTTCTTGAAAATGCTAGCAGTTACACAGCGTGAGTTTAGTTGTATTTTTTTCCCAAAGAAAATTAAGAAAAGGCACTTGTGATAAACATGTATTCAATTATGCCCGAATAGACCAATGAAGTAATTCGAGCTGTATCAAGATATTTTCCTGCTTGTGAATCCTGTTTTTATATGCCACTTAGTGTTCCATGTGTTGTTTTAAAATGTTTTCCATCATGGCTACATTTACCAAAAGAATCTAGTATCTAGTGGTGTAAATTCAAATTCCCTCACTTCTGTGATCCATGCTTAAGATTCTTAAATGCCAAGTGACTTTTTTTTTCAGCTAAGGAGTGTAAAAAGTGCTATACGAATGCTGGTATTCCTGATGAATTGTGCTGAAAGTCCAATAGTTATGTTAAGCATTTTACATGATTCTAGCCTCAGTTGGTTAAATATTTTTTGTACTGCTGCATGACACTGCATTGTAACATGCATTTATGTGACTTTTTCCTGTTTCTGAGCTTCACAGAATAAAGTCCAGCAGAACCATGGAACAAAAAAAAGGAAAAAAAAAAAAAAAAACAACCCACAACTTCAAAATATCATAGAACTCAAAAATATCATATTTACTGGCAGTACTATATTAAGGGAAGGAGAAAATGTGAAGAAATAAGGGCTTTATCTCAAGAGCCATATTTGCATTTAGGTCACCATAAACTAGCTCTCTGCTATCTGTCTAACCCCCACTTTTACCATGCCCTCCTGAGATCCTTCTACTGCCTAATATAGAATCAGAAATACCATGCACTATGGTGATTTATTTCCCTTAGTGTTGAAGAATGAATCAGTAGACATGACATTAGCAAAAGCTGTAACTTCTTGCTATCATATCATTTTTCTATCATATATCATTGCTTCCTAATCCTGCAAAACCCCATAATACCATTTTACAGACTCATACTGTAAAAACGCTATCTAGTTAATACATACAAAGGATGGTATCAGTCAATCTGATTTGTATGTCCCTTACACATTTGGGTCATCATCCAAATAAAATGTTTAGGATTTTTTTTCCATTTAGATGAGAGCTGTGGTGTGGTCTGAACAGAAACCAATTTGAATAATCGGTGAGAACTCCAGAAGGCACCATAGTGCATATTGGCTTGTAAGGGCTGTTGTAGCGTTAAATGTTTTTATACCCAGTAGAGGTAAATGGTATTTTCAAGGTCTTCAGAAAAACATGTTGTTTTTTCTGTTAGGAGTATTTCAGAGGCATCAAGTTCTGTTCACTGACTGTGAAAGGCATTTAGGGATTTAGGAAGATTGTCTCACGTGACACCTGTAGATCAGATCCCACAAAGTAGGAAGTCTGGATGTCTTCCCAGGTGACTCAGTGTGACCAGTTCTGCACTGTGAAGGACTTTAAGACCCTTGCCACAGAGAAGTAGAATAAAATTGGTAATTTCAAAAAAAAAAAAAAGTTACTGCAAGCAACTGAACTAGCTTCTATCTAGAAGATCTGCTGTTGTCTGTCAGATATGGTTGTTCTGATGTTGCCATTGCATTATTAATTGAACTCTTGCCAATTTTGAAAATAAATATTATGCGTAGTTATATTTAAAGAGAAGGATAAGGGTTTATATGCTTTCCCCTTAAAATTTTGCTTTAGTTCACAGCACAGAGAATTGTAGTGTCCTGTGCATACTTTACTTATATGTTAAACCACGTTTTTTTCAATCTTATAAGTTTGCTGTATTGCTTCCACAAAACTCTGTATATACTTAGGATGAATGGCAGATCTAGGAACACTTGCTGGTGTTTTAAAAGCTAGGGATGTAACACTAAGACATATAGCTTTCATTTATCTTCAAGACTATATGCTTGATGTTATATTGACAGTTATTGTCAGTTTGCTTTTTTGGTAAAACACAAAAAATTACCACAAAGAAGGTAATGCAATTGTTTTGTTCTAGTACATTAAACTTTGTACAAAGTTACTGTGATAGTAACTGGTACAAAGTTGATTTCCATTCCAGTAAATGGAAATCAAGATAATTTGACTTCTTTATATCAGGTGTATAAGTAAAGGATGATGCCTCTTAGATTTTAAATATCACTGTTTTTTATCAGCCACTTTCTGGGAGTTGTTGGATCCCTGGTATTCCCTGTACTGGGATTCTGGTGTTCTAGATCTGGCATATAACCCCAAATGTTCACCAATCCCCTCACTGTATGGGAAGCAGGAGGAAAACGTCCTGCACTTCTTGAGTATTCCTCCCCAGCTTGTAGAGAAAAATATCTGTGTTGAGAATACTGAGAAATGTATTTAACTTTGACTAGCAGGTCTGTAAGGGTTAAAATAAGAAGATTAAGTACTTCAGAATTGCCAAAAAATATTCTATTCACACATTTTATTTAATATATATATGTGTTGATGGAAATTTATCTAAAACAGAGCCTTAATGTATTATTCAAAATTCTAGTAGTCAAAGAGGGAAAGAAAAAGTTCTGTTTCTAGAGTCTTATGGTTCTAATTATGGTATCAGAATGTTTTGAAAAAAACAAATTTTTAAGTTTTCCTTGTAGGTAAGCAGAAAATATTATTCAACTGTAATAATAGAAAGAAAATATTCCCAATTAACTGACCTGTTATTTTATCATATGTATACGTCTTATTCTTTTTATATTGATATTATATTTTATTCTTTTATTATTTATTTAGGTTTAATATTTTTATAATTTATAATTATTTATATTATTATTTATTATTTTATTAGAGCTCTTGTGCTCTAAGACAAATGTCCTTAAAGAACTGCCAGCTCTGTTCAGCTCCTTTATCCTTGAGGGCAGTTTCCCAGGGGGTCCCATACACCAATTCCTTAAACAACTGAAAGTTCACCCTCCTAAAATTCAGGGTCTTGACTTTATTCTTCACCTGGCCCATATGACTCAAGATTGTGAATTCCACCAGGGCATGATCACTGCAGTCCAGGCTGCCACCAATCTTGACCCCTCTAATTAGTCCATCTGTGTTGGTGAGAGAAAGGCCCAGAAATCCGTCTCTTCTGGTGGGGCTCATTGTCACCTGGATTAAGAAATTACACTGGAGGCACTCCAGGAGTGTCCTGGGCTGCTTACAGCTTGCTGTGCCACTTTTCCAGCAGATGTCAAGGTGATAGAAGTCCCCCAGCAGGATCAGAGCCTGCGAGCGTGATGCTTCTTGTAGCTGAAGTAAGAATGCTTCGTCTATGGGCTCCCCTTGGTTGGGCAGCCTGAAGTAAACACCAGCCATGAGGTTTTCTTTGTTGGCTTGGCCCCTAATTTTCACCTGTAAGCTCTCAACCTGTTCATCACTGTTTTTCAAAGACCACCCTGTGCAGTCAGTCCATTTTTTTACAAAGAGGGCAAACCCCCCCCCCCCCCGTCCCGTCCCTTCTGAACAGTTTATAGCTGTCAATTTCGGTGCTTCAGTCATGCGATTCATCCCACCATGTTTCAGTGATAGCAACTAGTTCATAGCTTTCTAGCTGCACAGTGGCTTCTAACTCCTCCTGTTTGTTACTCGTGCTGTGTGCATTGGTATAGAGATACTTCAGCTGGGCTATTGACTGTGTCACCTTTTTAGAGGAACATGCCATAATTCCTTTGAGGCATTTCACAATTGTTTTTCCCTGTTGATTCCCAATACATCAGCAGCCCCTGACTCTTCTCTGTTGCTCAAAACTCCATCCCCTCCTCCTGCTAAATCTAGTTTAAAGATCTCCTCATAAGTCTGGCCAGTTTGTACCTAAATCCCATTTTGAATTTACCTCTTAAGTCCCTTCTTCTAAAGGAAGCACTTTGCATTTTTCTCCACAAGCAGACTAAACAAAGAAATAGTAATATTTATTTATTTCATAAAATACCTCACAGGTTAGACAACTCATTAAAAACAGAGGCGATCTGCTAAATCTTTTATCATCTTAAAGCTCTCCCTTCTTAGCACTGTACTTTGAATACTAGTCCACACACTACTCTAGGTAAAACAAGGCAGGATGAAAAGCTTCAGTCTCTCCCATTGAAGTAATTTTACTTCACACCTATGGCAAAGATTGAAAAAAGTCCTTGGAAAGAAAGTGAGAGTGAGACTCTTCAACCTTCTGTTCAGGATATTCACTTGGACAAAGAAGTTTGTCTTCCTGGACTACTCTTAAACAAACAACAGTTTGTTCTACCAGGTTTTTTTTGCTTGTTTATTTTTTATTCTTGACAGGTATTGAATGAAATACACATAATCACTCCAAAGATTTCCTTTGCCTGTAGCGAGTGCCTTAAGCAGTAGACAAGTAAGTTGGGACAAGTGGAACATTAAAGGAAAATATTTTCCATTAATATCTTATCCTATCTGATGCTTGGCATACAAGGCGTATGCACATACAGGTTTGTATTCCCTCAGGCAGAGCTGCAACTCATTTCTATGCTACTTTAGATGAATCTGATTTTATTTGAAATAGATTGAAGTACTGACATGGTCAATCACCAGTCGCAGCTGAAAGCTATGACTAACAGCTGGAAGTACATATGAGCAACTTTCTGAGCTGACTCCTAGCCACCATTTGCTAGAGAAGAGTTCTAAAGTACACCCTTTATAGTCACAAACCAACAATAGTACAGTCGGACTCATGGTCTGTTTCCACATGGGACCTCCTTAACTCCATCTCTTGAGTTTTCCCATGTTGGCCAGTGTGTTCTGTGCACACTCAGGGAGTTAGACTTCACGTGTGACATCAATATTGGACTAAGGCAACTACAAATAGGCTCCATTTCCTCTTGTGTAAATGACAGTATCTACATAACGTTTAATGCCTTTTTAAGAAAAATTACCTAAATAATATGTATGTATTTTTGAAATATACCAGATTAGATTGGCTAGTGACCAAAATTTAATATTGTCTCACAACAATTTGATACTGCCATTTTTCTTCAACATGCTTCATGTAAATTTATACATATCTGCAGACCTACTAAACATGTTTTGTATTTTTGCTGCCTTTGGAAAGATCTCTTCCTTCTTTCTTTAACGTTCCTTTTTTTCTAAGAAAAAGAAGCTCTCATATTTAAAAGGTTTTCTTCAATGAATAAATAAGGGTAAGTAATCGTGCCATAGGCAGAAGCAAATCTTTGGTTCCTAGAGGCGTAGCACTCGATGGGATTTGTTTCATGTCTAGTTATTTTATAAACAGAGTAGAACAGAATGTAAGTTTAAATCTGTTCATCGTCATGACTGCTAATGTATAAGTGTCTAATTAATCAAATGGTAAAAACCCAGTGCTTTCCATTCCTCATCATAAAATGTGCTCGACTAGTCTTAACATTTTGATCCCAGCTTTTTTCTAACTCATTTTTTTCTATTGACAACATTACGTTCACAAATGTGACTTGATAAAATAAAATATTATGGATGTCATAGGTCTGCAAAATGCATCGGATAAAAGCTGCTGTTTGACATCCACCTCTGATGCAATTATCTTCCAATGAACACATCAAGCCAGAACTACAGATGTCCTTCACCTATCAGATCAGTCTGTGTCAATCCACATATTTGCTATTAAGTTTTTCATCTCTGTTTATTTGTTTAAGGTTATATTCATTTTACCATTTTAGAAATACAGGCTGAAGACCTGAAATTGAATCCATGGAGGTTCTACTACAGTTGTTTCTCTTGGAAATTTGCTTTTCAGTTACCTTTTAGTGCTTCACAGGAGACCGAGGTTGTTTAAGCTCATATCTTTTTGAATTGCAAGACACCCAACCTTTCTCACTTTCATCTGTGTGACTCTAATTGAAATAAGCCTTTATTTACATGTTTTTCCACAGCTGCTATCTACACTGACTTTTCTTTTATTTGATATGATTTATTTCTCCCAGTCCTTGAGGCTTCTAAGAATGTTTGAGTTATGCTTCAGACCATCAAAAGTGGTGGTACTGTCTACTAATTCCTGTCTCTGCTGCCATTCATTTCAGTGCCCAAAGGAATGTTCAGAATAAATTCAGCTTCCGTATAATATCCCAAAATAATAATTTATATCCAGATATGGTCAAAAGACAAGGATTTTGTGGAAGAATCGTTCCTTTTTTTATTTAAAGTAAAATTGAAAATTTATTTTTCTAGAAAAATATTTGGTAGGTTATGTGATTAAAAAATCTTGTCTCCACACCCACAAAGGAACACAGAGAGACCATGGAAGATGAGGAGCCCCCAAAATACTCTGCCCGGCTATTCCCAAGCCCATCACAGGGGCAATCAGTCCATCAAAGGCCTATTTTCACAAGCCCAGAGGAGCACAGGGAGGCACAATGGCAAGCAGGAACCCGAATTGAGGACTCAGAGGAAGTGAGACCCTGTCCAGGCCCCTCCTAGGGCTGTCCCAGGATAGCCTCAGCCCCAGTGTCCAAGTGTGAAACCCATCAGGAAGAGTCAAGAGGAGAGGTTCTCCAGAATACCTTCTGGAGTAATGGGGATTGCTGCCTAGGGATGTGGGACCCCATTATAAGATGCAGGGGAAGAGCATTTTGGGATTGCACAGGAATCATTATGGGTTTACGGAGGGAACCAAAGGCAGGAAAAGGGAAGGGTTTAGATGATTTGCAGAGGAACAATTGTGGGAAATAGAGGGATAAGGGATTAAAGGTTCATGTGCAAGCAGCAGCTGGTGAGTGTGCTTGTCTAGCTATGCCCTGTGCCTGATCAGCCCCATCTGTCCTGTCTTCATGTTAAATTCCTTTCTAACTCTTCCCTGGCTGAAGGTTCTGTTCTGTTTGTATGGGGGGGTGGTGAGTCAGACCATGGGCTGGAGATGGTTTAGCCTTTTTGAACTCCACCTTCAGCTATTTTCCAGTAAGGGGTTCTCATCCATGTGCATGTGTGTGTAGGGAGTTTGTGTTGCCAGCAACCGGAGTGAGTGCAGGTATGTGAGCGAGTGTGTGATCACAAGTGAAGATCAAGCCGAACCAGACAGTGAACAGGTGAAGTGACCTGGGAGCGCATATGTCCCTAAGGGGCAGCTCTGGGTGTGAGAGCACCTGTGCATCTCTAAGGGTGAGAGCACGGGGGGGCTGGCTACGGGACTGGGGGCATCCTAGCCAGCTTGGGGCAGTGGGGGGAGAAGGAGTGCATGCGAGTGAGGGGGTCTGTACTCAGCTGGAGTGGGGCTGTGGTTTTGGAGGCTCCTATGTTCAGGTGGCAGCAAATGGGCAGACTGAGCGTCTGAGCCCAGCTGCTGGAAGGGTCCCCCTTGTACATATGTACATACATACATACATATTTATTATTGTACAAATAAAAAAGAGGAAAGATTCTTCCACAAAATCACATGTACATTTATTATGTCCTTGTACATATGTACATGCATACATATAAATGTATATTCTCACCAGTAGACCACCATCCTGCTCAGCCAGAAGGGAGCAGGATGAGGCCATTGGTGCTGTCTGTGTTCATGTGAGTGCTCTGAGTGACTGTCTGTGATCTGAGACTGCTGCACATGTATGTATATATGTACATATGTGGGGGGTGTGTGGGCACTCTCTGTGCTTATCCCTGCTGGGAATTTTCAGCCTCACTATGGGTTGGACCTGACGGTCTGGAGCTGCAGCAGCCTCATCCCTCTCGGGTTGTTGGATCCTGAATGATATATTTTCCTCTAAAACTATTAAGCATTCAAATTTGCATTTCAAAATATTATTTTAACTTTTTCCCATTTTTAATACAGTATTTTATTTTTCTGTATTTCATCATCTGTAAGAATTTTTTCATCTGTCCTACTACTGACATTTTATTTTATTATCTTATTCTAGACATTAAGGATTGCTGTAAATTAAACATTTAATCTTCCACTTTGATAGAATCACTGACTGCCGGCTATTCAAACTGTTTTAATAGATAAACTAAAAGAAATACAATGTGAAAGAATTTTATTATATTTTTACAGTAACAAATAGCAAAACTGCAGAATGTAATGACAATATTGCAGTTTTGTGAAATAATGCTTAATGACATAAAAATAAATAAATAATTCAAAAATAAATTTTAAAAATTAAAAGGTAGAAAACAAGCAAACAAACAAATCCCTGAACTGTTTTTCATAAAACAGTATTAATTGCATTTCTCTTCTTAATTTTATTTTATTCCTTTCCACAATTTCAATCTGTAAAGGTTACATTACCACTGGTTTCTAATATTTTTAAGCACATTTTAATGTAAACAAAATTATTTAGAAAATTAATCTCAATTCAGTTTTTCAGGTTTAATCCTAATTTTGTATGAAAAGTCTTATTCAAAAAAAGTCAAAATATTTATGTTATACAATATGAAAGGGAGGAACTTGAGCTGAATCCTTTCAGTTTTCTGCTACAAGAGAAGACAAGAGGGTCTAAATTTCTTTAAGAAAATACTATGCTAAAGTAATAATGGAAAAGTATATAGACTTTTTAAAAGAAAACTATTCTAAAAGAAGTGAAACTACAGCCAGTCTAAAGTCAAGAAACATACAAAAATTGTATACAGAATCTAAATCCTGTGCCTGCACAGTTTATCAGAACATATTTTAAACTAATCCTCAAAGCATGTGGGGAAAAAAAAAGGGCTAAACAGAAAGCTGAAATATGGAGAAGGCCTCTCTGTTCCAACAAAGTTCTGGTGGCAGACAAGTTTTGCAATCTTACCAATGTTAACTGACTTATTAAATTTGCAAAGTATATTTCCACTTGTTTGGACAACTTGTAAAATATTTCCCGTACAGTTCTGCGAAGTAGTTTTATTAGAGCTGTAACACAGAATAATACTGTAAATTTTTGAAAAGGAATAACAACAGGTTGTTTTTGCTTGGTGCAGTAGTTCTTCATTCACTTTGGTTTTGCTTTCACAGCTCTCCTCACAGTGCTTGGAAGTGTCAGTGTTATTTTTATAGAATTTGATTACAATATTGATGTTACATCTTTCAATAAAAGATGGAGTCTTAATGCATCTTGAAAAGCATTTGAGAATCGTAATTTAGCAACCAATTTACCTGTAATAATTTTCCAATTCTGTGTCACATAAGCACTTTCTAGAACTGTCCTTTAAGACTTAAATATGTTGTTATCTTATATTATCCTATATGGGGAGAGAAACGCAAAGAATTCTAAAGGAGAAGACCAAAAGTGAAAAATCATAGAATCATAAAATCGTAGAATACTTTGGGTTGGAAGGGACCTCTAAAGGTCATCTACTCCAACACCCCTGCTGTGGGCAGGGACAGCTTCAACTTGATCAGGTTGCTCAGAGCCCTGTCCAACCTGACCTTGAAGGTTTCCAGGCACGGGGCATCCACCACCTCTCTGGGCAACCTGGTCCAGTGTTTCACCACCCTCAGTGTAAAAAATTTCTTCCTTATATCTAGTCGAAGTCTACCCTCCTTTAGTTTAAAGCCATTTTCCGTTGTTCTGTCGCAACAGGCCCTGCTAAAAAGTTTGCCGCCATCTTTTTTATAAGCCCCCTTGAATTACTGATAGGCTGCAATAAGGTGTCCCCAAAGCTTTCTCTTCTCTAGGCTGAACAACCCCAACTCTCTCAGCCTTTCTTCAGGGGAGAGGTATTCTATCCCCCTAATCATTTTCGTGGCCCTCTTCTGAACCCGCTCCAACAGGTCCGTGTCTTCCTTCTGCTGAGACCTCCAGAGCTGGACACAGTACTCCAGGTAGGGTCTCACCAGAGCAGAGTAGAGGGGCAGAATCCCCTCCCTCGACCTGCTGGCCATGCTTCTTTTGATGCAGCCCAGGATACGATTGGCCTTCTGGGCTGCAAGCGCACACTGCGGGCTCATGTCCAGCTTTTCATCCACCTGTATGTACTTAAATCCATTGTGAAATGGGTTCACAAAGATGTAGTTAAAAAACAAGAACCTGTTTATTATCTATCTAAATTTTTATACTTAAAATTTAATTTAGAAAATATTAAAGGATTTCAGAATTTAAAAAAATCAAAATTTTGTTTTAATTATATCTTTGAATTTTTTTTTATGTAATTAGTAACTTTTCACTACTTACAATCATTAGTAGAAATGTGAGATGACAAAGTTAAACTTTTAAAAAACTCATACTGGAAAACAACTTTATTTCCAAACAGCTAAACATTATATTAAATAAGAAACTCATTTTGAAATTATCTTAAAAAGGTCAACTGCTGCTGAATAATGTTTCTAAAACACAGAAGTTCTTAAAACCTTTCAACAATTAGATATATCAAAGACTACACCACATTATCATGAGAAATAAGCATGGATTTACATTAAAATTACTTCCATTTATATTTGTATGGAAGCGTTATCATTCATTTATTACGTACATTAAACAACAAAGCATTAACACAGCTATGTGGTTTCCCATTCCTAAGCAAATATTCTATGTGTAATCTATTTGCCATTAAAATGATTCACATAAACATCTATCTGCATTATATTACTGAAAACAAGCAATTTTTCAATGGCAAGACCTAGAATACTGGAAAAAGAGAATTACTAAATAATTACTATCATGTCATAACCTTGAGCAATTAGCAGCTTAAAGGATAACAACTGTACTCATGAAAGTTCCATTTCTTGAAGTAATTTAAAGCATGTATTCCATTATAAATAAATGTATTTTACTTTCAGGTGTTATCCTTTAGGAAAGGGAGAGCTGCCATGAATATTTATTTATTGCTGAATTCCAAAGATCCTAGGGGAGAGTACTTTCATGTACACATATTTATTAATTAATTCAAATTATTACTAAGGGATACAAGTGGGAAGAACCACCTAATTATTGAGTTTTATAAAAAGAAACTAAATACTAACTGTAGAATTCAACTCCAGATTTTTCTAATTTAAATATCTAAAAGTAAACTAGGGGTGAAATCCAGGTGCTTAAATCTTGATGTCTTAGTACCATTTGAAATGCTCAGGTGTTTCACGCTTGAACTCCACCTACTGCTACGGGAGGGCATGATTATTTTATAGGTGCTTTATTTGCCATCCCAGACAGAGATCCCCTATACCCTAGGACATCTTAAATGGCACAAGACCATGCAACTTAAAGCAAATAATTCAGTTCATTATGAAATGAAAAGCTGGTCTTATAACTGCATTGACTGTTATAAAAGCTTAGGCACTTTCTTCACAAATAAGAACACCATATAAAGTAAGAGGGAAAATCTAAAACAGTCCAACTGAGTTTAACGTAACATTAACATGACAGTGACTCAGGTGTACAATATTAGATGGAGGAGAGAATGGTAAGGGTAAAAGTGCAACAACTTATGGCTTGAGATAAAGACAGTTTAATAGGTAAAGCAAAAGCTGTGTGCGCAAGCAAAGCAAAACAAGGAATGCATTCACTACTTCATAGAATCATAGAATCATAGAATCATTAAGGCTGGAAAAGACCTCTAAGATCATCAAGTCCAACCGTCGACCCAACACCACCATGCCCACTAAACCATGTCCCTAAGCGCCTCATCTACATGTCTTTTAAATACCTCCAGGGATGGTGACTCAACCACTTCCCTGGGCAGCCTGTTCCAATGTTTCACCACTCTTTCAGTACAGAAATTTTTCCTATAATTTCACCTATAAACACAAAAATTAAATGAGAAAAAAGCATACAAAAGCTATACGCAAGCTATTGGGTGTCGTTTGATATGGTATAAAGCATTCATTGATATTGAAGAATTTAATTAGGAAAGCTGTAAATAACAATGTAGTACAACTTGATGGCTTGCTCTAATGTTATATTTTTAACTAGAGCTCACTCTGTGCATTCTATAACCAAACTAACTCTTTCAGTAAAGAAAGTTTTCCTCACATCCAATCTAAATCTCCCCTCACGCAACTTGAGGCCATTTCCTCTCGTCCTATCACTAGTTACTTGGGAGAAGAGACCGACACCCACCTCGCTACAACCTCCTTTCAGGTAGTTGTAGAGAGCGATGAGGTCTCCCCTCAGTCTCCTTTTCTCCACACTAAACAACCCCAGTTCCCTCTGCTGCTCCTCATAACACTTGTTCTCCGGACCCCTCACCAGCCGCGTTGCCCTTCTCTGGACATGCTCTAACACCTCAACATCCTTCTTGTAGTGAGGGGCCCAAAACTGAACACAGTATTCGAGGTGCGGCCTCACCAGTACCGAGTACAGGGGCACGATCACTTCCCTACTCCTGCTGGCCACACTGTTTCTGATACAAGCCAGGATGCCATTGGCCTTCTTGGCCGCCTGGGCACACTGCCGGCTCATGTTCAGCCGGCTGTCGACCAACACCCCCAGGTCCTTTTCTGCCAGGCAGCTTTCCAGCTACTCTTTCCCAAGCCTGTAGCACTGCATGGGGTTGTTGTGGCCGAAGCGCAGGACCCGGCACTTGGCCTTGTTGAACCTCATCCAGTTGGCCTCGGCCCATCGATCCAGCCTGTCCAGGTCCCTCTGCAGAGCATTCCTACCCTCAAGCAGATCAACACTCCCGCCCAACTTGGTGTCGTCTGCAAACTTACTGAGGGTGCACTCGATCCCCTCATCCAGATCATCGATAAAGATATTGAACAGAATTGGCCCCAAAACTGAGCCCTGGGGAACACCACTTGTGACCAGCCACCAACTGTATTGAACTCCATTCACCACAACTCTCTGGGCCCGGCTGTCCAGCCAGTTTTTGACCCAGTGCAGAGTACACCTGTCTAAGCCGTGAGCCGCCAGCTTCTCTAGGAGAATGCTGTGGGAGACGGTGTCAAAGGCCTTACTGAAGTCCAGGTAGACCACATCCACAGCCTTTCCCTCATCCACTAGGCGGGTCACCCGGTCATAGAAGGAGATCAGGTTGGTCAAGCAGGACCTGCCTCTCATGAACCCGTGCTGGCTGGGCCTGATGCCCTGGTTGTCCTGCATATGACTTGTGAGCACCCTCAAGATGAACCGCTCCATCATCTTCCCCGGCACCGAGGTCAGGCTGACAGGCCTGTAGTTCCTCGGATCCTCCTTCCGGACCTTCTTGTAGATGGGCGTCACATTGGCAAGCCTCCAGTCGTCCAGGACCTCCCCCATTAACCAGGACTGCTGATAGATGATGGAGAGTGGCTTG
The DNA here is from genome assembly GCA_027474245.1 of Spheniscus humboldti. Lineage (NCBI taxonomy): Eukaryota > Metazoa > Chordata > Aves > Sphenisciformes > Spheniscidae > Spheniscus > Spheniscus humboldti. The sequence goes on along the minus strand of CM049887.1, from coordinate 57,843,211 downwards.
GCGAGCTCCTGCGCCAGCTCCCTCAGCACTCTCGGGTGGATCCCATCTGGCCCCATAGACTTATGAGCATCCAGGTGGCGTAGCAGGTCGTTGACTGCTTCCTCTTGGATTATGGGGGGTTTATCCTGCTCACCGTCCCTGTCTTCCAGCTCAGGGGGCTGAACACCCTGAGGATAACCAGTCTGGCTGTTAAAGACTGAGGCAAAGAAGGCATTAAGTACCTCAGCCTTTTCCTCATCCTCGGTGACAATGTTCCCCCCTGCATCCAATAAAGGATGGAGATTCTCCTTGGCTCTCTTCTTGTCATTAATATATTATTGCTGAGCATGACATCATATGGTTTAGGATATCCCTTTGGTCAGTCTGGGTCAGCTGTCGTGGCTGTGTGCCCTCCCTCCCACTCGCCTACCTCCAGCCTAACTGGCCTTTAACGTGGAAGGGTTGGAGAGATAGCCTTGATGCTGTGCAAGCACTGCTCAACAGTAGACAAAACACTGGTGTGTTATCAACACCATTCTAGCTACAAATAAAAAGCACAGCATTATGAGGGCTGCTATGGGGAAAGTTAACCCGTGTTTTAGAAATTTTTTACCAGTGTTAAAGAGGAGTTTTAAATTTTCTACAAGAAAGACAGTAGTTGAATATCTATGATCCTGTTTGTACGCAGCTCTTCTCACTACTTGGATATTATATAAAAGATAAGCAGAACCTTGCTTCCTTCTGTTGCTGTGTAAACTTAGTTAAGTTCCCTGTAAAATAAAATTTTAAAAAGTATAAATCTACTTTTAAGTTTGTAACCCAAAACAAGAAGAAATACCTCTCTGCAGCTCTGGATAAAGTGCTTGAGAAATATAATCTACATCTTGTCCTTTTCCTCAGCAGTTTCTAATTAATGTCTTCATGCAGCCATGCACTAAATTTGCTGAATGACCACTGAGGGGTTCAGCATGTTGACTGCTCTGAATTGCCACTTGGGAAGCCAAAGTCTTAGCCCAAGTCTTTCTGTCTGTATTTTCAGCTCCACAGTGGAAGTAGCTCAATTATACTAAATTCCCTAATTTTTGCTTAACTAAATGTATTCAGTCCCTATCATCTCAGAATATGCTACATTTTCTGTTAAGATGTGCCCCATGTTGTTTCACATCAATCCTATTTGGACATAAAACTATCAGGAAATATACCAAGACCAGAATTTGGTCCTGTTTGTGTATTCTGAATTTTGACTTACATTTTTCTCGATAGCATTTCAAATGGAAGTATATTCTAACATATGTTTGTTTCTACTTGTTTTATAAAACTATGAACTTCAAAGTTTATTGATTTTTTTTCCCCCCTATACAGAGCCTAGGTTTAATTTTTAATCTACTAACATAAGCTTTGTCGAAGCTTTCCTGATGACTGTTTATGACTAATGTGTTGCTGCACACTGAAATAAAAAAGGCCTAGAAATCTAAATTCATAATCAAAATAAAATTAAATTTAAAAAATCTCCAAGACTAGTACAGTATTTTCTACAAGAATAATTGCAATAATATAAAAGGTAATATATTATTATGGTATCCTTTATTGCAGTGAAGAGAAGCAATAAAATGGCTTCATTTAGGCTTCTATAATCTCTCTACATCTGTCCACATTATCAAGGGAAAAGGAAAGAGAAGATAAGAATAAAACATAGGAATAGTAGATAATATGATACCTTTACTCTTGTACATCTTCATCTCTAGGGACAAATGTAATGAATGTGTGTTTAAATACTGCCATTCAAAAACCACAGTTATGCACTTTCATGCCTTGAAGGTTAAACCATATTTTCACTTCTGACCATTTCTAAGCTATCTAGCTAATATCAGGTAATATGTCAGGTGATAATCAGAAGGGAAACAACAGCTGAGGAATATTCAGGAGGTTCATTTTAGCAAAGATGCCCTGCAGAATGAAAGAATACAAAGAATGTATTCAAGTTTTGAATTTCTGGCAATGCAAAAACATGTTACACTACCTTTAGGAGCAGTGTTTCAAGGCAAAGAGAAATCTCATCTACTTTAAGTGTGTTCTTAAAAATGTCTGGTGCAGAACCAATAAGCTTAAAATCTTTAGAAAGATAATACTCCATTGTAATGGAGCTTGTTAAAAGGAAACAAAAGGGAACATTTGTTGTGTGTTGAACCATTGCCACCTGAGTGTATGTACTCAGGTTTTAACCTCCCCAAAGAGTGCAGGGTCCTGCACCTGGGTCGGGGCAACCGCTGGTATCAATGCAGGCTGGGGGATGAAGGGATTGAGAGCAGCCCTGCCGAGAAGGACTTGGGGGTACTGGTGGATGAAAAGCTGGACATGAGCCAGCAATGTGCGCTTGCAGCCCAGGCAGCCAACGGTATCTTGGGCTGCATCAAAAGAAGCAGGGACAGCAGGTTGAGGGAGGTGATTCTGCCCCTCTACTCCATGCTGGTGAGACCCCACCTGGAGTAGTGCATCCAGCTCTGGAGTCCTCAGCATGGGAAAGACATGGACCTGTTGGAGCGGGTCCAGAGGACGACCACAAAAATGATCAGATGGGTGGAACACCTTTTCTGTGAGGAACGGCTGAGAGAGTTGGGGTTGTTTAGCCTGGAGAAGAGAAGGCTCCAGGTAGACCTTATTCTGGCCTTTCAATACTTAAAGGGGGCTTAGAAGAAAGATGGTGGCAAACTTTTTAGCAGGGCCTGTTGCGATAGGAAAAGGGGTAATGGTTTTAAACTAAAAGAAGGTAGATTTAGAGTAAGTAGAAGGAAGAAAATTTTTACGCTGAGGGTGGTGAAACACTGGCACAGGTTGCCCAGAGAGGTGGTGGATGCCCCATCCCTGGAAACCTTCAAGGTCAGGTTGGACAGGGCTCTGAGCAAGCTGCTCTAGTTGAAGATGTCCCTGCCCACGGCAGGGGGGTTGGACTAGATGACCTTTAGAGGTCCCTTCCAAACCAAATGATTCTATGATTCTATGAACATAATTATATACTTGGTTATACTTATTTTTAATTTATTTGGGTTTCTTGTTTGTTTTAAGGATAACTTTAAATACATTATACAGCAATATGTATTTCATGATTATTTGATTATATCTGTCTGCACAATTCTGTTACTTTTGTTTATCTCTATACTTACTATGGTATACTTGGATGAAAATGTAATCTACTGTCCTTCATAATGTCAGGTTATTTATTCTTCAGTATTCTCTATACAGGTGAGCACTTTTTAACTCAGAACTAGTTGGCTAGCCATCTGTCCTGGTTTCGGCAGGGATAGAATTAGTTTCCTTCCTAGTAGCTGGTGCAGTGCTGTGTTTGGGATTTAGGGCAAGAACAATGTTGATAACACGCCGATGTTTTAGTTGTTGCTAGGCAGTGTTTACACTAGTCAAGGACTTTCCAGCTTCTACCGACTGAGCTAGGCTGGAGGGGCACAAGAAGCTGGGAGGGGGCACAGCCAGGACAGCTGACCCAAACTGGCCAACGGGATATTCCATACCATACGACGTCATGCTCAGTATATAAAGCTGGGGGAAGAAGAAGGAAGGGGGGGACGTTTGGAGCGGTGGCGTTTGTCTTCCCAAGTAACCGTTACGTGTGAGGGAGCCCTGCTTTCCTGGAGCTGGCTGAACACCTGCCTGCCCGTGGGAAGTAGTGAATTAATACCTTTGTTTTGCTTTGCTTGCGTGTGCGGCTTTTGCTTTCTCTATTAAACTGTTGTTATCTCAACCCATGAGTTTTCTCACTTTTACCCTTCCAATTCTCTTCCCCATACTACTGGGGGGGAAGTGAGCGAGCGGCTGCGTGGTGCTCAGTTGCCGACTGAGGTTAAACCACGACACCATCCTCAGTGATGCTTTTTTCAGTAAGAAGGGACCTTGCTCTCAAAAAAATTTGAGGTCAGCTTTTTGGAGTTTTTGATTTTCATATTAGTGACCATAACATTATATTGTTACCCTTTAAAATTCAAATTCTATCAATTTCTAGCAGATTTTGGGAAGACCTTATGAAAAATACTCATGTTGCTATGCCATCTGTCTTAAAATACATATTTTAAGAAAGTAAAGAAGATAAATTCTAGTTTTTTCTGATAGTTTTGTGTCCTGGTTTCGGCAGGGATAGAGTTAATTTCCTTCCTAGTAGCTGGTACAGTGCTGTGTTTTGGATTTAGGGCAAGAACAATGTTGATAACACACCAATATTTTAGTTGTTGCTAGGTAGTGCTTACACTAGTCAAGGACTTTTCAGCTTCCCATGCTCTACCAACTGAGAAGGCTGGAGGTGCACAAGAAGCTGAGAGGGGGGCAGAGCTGGGACAGCTGACCCAAACTGGCCAAAGGGCTATTCCATACCATATGATGTCATGCTCAGCATATAAGGCTGGGGGAAGAAGAAGGAAGTGGGGGGGACGTTCGGAGTGATGGTATTTGTCTTCCCAAGACCATTACACGTGATGGTGCCCTGCTTTCCTGGAGATGGCTGAACACCTGCCTGCCCATGGGAAGCAGTGAATGAATTCCTTGTTTTGCTTTGCTTGTGTGCACGGCTTTTGCTTTACCTATTAAACTGTCTTTATCTCAACCCATGAGTTTTCTCACTTTTACTCTTCCGATTCTCTCCCCCATCCCACCGGGGGGGAGTGAGCGAGCGGCTGTGTGGTGCTTAGTTGCCGGCTGAGGTTAAACCACAACATTTTGATACATTTATTATTTATCTTTTAATAATGACATTTGTTTCAAAATCTTTTGGCATCCTACCACTGGATGCCTACCTACTGGTATTCAGTATTTTTCTGCTACAATTACTACTTCTTTGGCATAATGAGGAGAGTGAAGTTCTAATCACTTACTCCAGTCTGATTTGGAAGAAGGGATTCCAGATTTCCTACAGTCCAGATGGGACTGGCAAGAGTTATGGAACTTAAATGATGAGTGAATAATAGATATAAAGCTCAAGTTTGTCATTTAGTTATAATTCTGGTGTAGCTGTGTACCAGGACTCTGCCTCTGTGCACAGGCAATGCTCTTGTCCTTAGTTCCCAGGGTGGTCCAGGACCTCTCCGGACAGTCAACTATTAGCAGACTGGGTGGAAAGAAGGGACTATCTTGAAACTGTGTGACTGACTGGACCGTAACAATTAAGTATGTGATGGATTGTTTGTTATATCCATCTCCCCAGAGAAGTCCCCAGAGGAAATATTGGATGGTTCTGGAAATCCTCCTCCCTCCATCTCTGACTGCCAATGTGTCTGGTCCAACCTGTGTGCTTAAATTCATTGATTATCTTCCTGTGTAGAGTGTCCCAAAGAATCCCTTAGGTCATTCCTGATGCAGAGTGGTCAGATTGGACATATGTAAGACATTTTTAAATAGTCAATAGAAACTGTTTCTGCAGAAATGCTCAGTAGGACAGTCTTTTGTACATAGTTATTATGTTTATGAGATGTTTTGTAGACAGTTAGTATGTATCAATATCAATGAATTGCATGTATGTGGGTGGTCACACAGGTCCACAGACCAGCTGGATTATAAGAACTGAGAGGAAAAGCAGTAAAGGAATCCCTCTGAATTCAGCTGATGTCACCACTGCAAGGACCCTTGCAAATCCTGTTGCCACCAGATAGCAACTGGCTGTCCTGTTAGGGAGTTTTGATTGCCCATGTGAGTGTTACTCTGTTCCAGGATCCCAAAAACTTAGGTCTGGTTTAACAAGCACTCAAATGTTGAGCATCTGTGTAACAGGTTCATTAGCCACTAGCCCATTGGCTATCCCAAAATTTATGTCTCCAAGCCGCTTTTGCTAAAAACTGTGAAAGGTTTCAGGTAAAACTCAATTTAATTCAGAATAAACATTCCTCCACTTCTGAGGAAATAGCAATTTCTTTAGGATTGAATATAGATAGTCATGCTATTTTGTGTATACAACCTCCATTATCCTTAAATGAGCAAGTCATGTATGCTTTTTGATTTCTTTCCCTCCCACTGAAGCTTCTCTTCTCTGCAATGATGATTAAATCAGATTCTTCTTTCCTGTTGATGAAATACTGAAAACAATCAGAAGATGTAAAGCAAAGGTGTGATTGGTAATGTAACAAACAAAAAAGGACAGGCCCATGGAGGACACGGTCAGAAAGTTAGAGCAAACCATTGTTCATTCCCTCATAAGACACAAAAATACAGTCCACTGGATGTTAATAATATTCTAATATAGAAGTAAACAAACAAGTAAAGCACAAGCAAGGTGAAAGAACTGAAAAGCCATTAGACAGTTAATGAGATTTTGTCCTAGTTTATGATTTTAAGCCCGGCCAGTAAAGTCAAAAAGGAGCCACTCACCTAGTCTAGTTTACATTTTCTCATTATTATATACTGCTTTGTTACTCCAGCAATAAGTCATGATATGCCATCAGACTTAAATAGTTTGGCTTCTGGCAAGAAGCAAAATGGACTATAGGTTAACACATTATATTTTATTTTTCAAAATGGTCCAGTAGTAAATACTATTATGACAGTGACAGTAACAAAATAATAATAATGAACTGAATGCAATGCTTATGAAGAAAATTTACTGTCTGAAGTGGTGAGAAAAAATTAACTTTTCAATACCCTGTGGAAAATTACCTGTGGATGAATGTTTGTGTAGGTTTTTTTTCTAGAAAAGTAATTCTTTCTTTTCTTCTGAATTTCAACTATTCTTAAACACTTTTTTTCCTTTGCTGAACTTAATTATGTTAGCAGAACTTCTGCATGAGTGTGTCAGAAAAACCTCAGAAATATATTCAGCAAAGATATCTTCTTTTGTTCTTTTATGTTTCTCTACTTTTGATCATTTTGTTGAACTGTACATGTTAAATAATTATTTTGAACCTAATAATTTTATATGGGAGTTAGTTTGATGTTTATTGTTCAAAAAACATTTTGCTGCAATTAATTTTGTTAAATTTGTTACCAAATTATTTATTAATTATGAATATTTCACAGGAAGTACTGATTAAATGTAATGGTATATATGGGTTTAGTCTTGAGCTAAAGATAGTTCTGGAAGGAGCCATATCTGTTGTAGTATTAGCCATTTTCTTAAATTCATTAGCTGTTTAACTCTGAATTTGATATTCTGTCTAAAAAATGTCTAGTTTCAATCAGAAAACTATTTTGTTAACAGAACAGAGGAATTCATTTTCCCATGAAAATGGGAAATGGTCCTGGATATCCTGGATATCCAGTTTAAGATGTGTGTTTAAATACATTATTTGTTCAGCACAAGAGTTTTGAACTAGTCACCTCTTGAGGTATGCATGAAGCACTTTTTTTTTTTCCTAATGTGAAAAAACATGGCTAGGGATCTGAGAAAAAAAACTATTTTTGACAGTTATAGCAGCAAGATTTTATCATGGAGATGTATGATTTTACACTTACAAAATAAATAAAAGCTGAAGATATTCTTAATGGTTAAGAGATCAAAAGGAAACCTTTCAAGAGAGAAATACTAAAAAAAGAAAATCTCTTTTTCTTGATCTGTTAATATTACAAGATGTCCAAGGCACAGGCCAAGATTTCAGTTTGTATTCCAGACCTGTAGCTTTCTGTTCAAAGAGAGAACTGTGAGTCCTTAACTGGAATGGCAGTTAAATTTGTGTTCATTGACAAGATGAATCAGAGAAAATGTACAGGGGGACAAGCTGTCCTTTTATAGGCTGAAGTCCACCCACCTCATATCCTATTTCAGATAGTGACCAACTGCAAGCACCTCTAGGTGCTTTATGTTGCCTTGCCTTGCCTTGCCTTTGCCTTGCCTTCCCACCCTGCATCACCTCACCACAGCTAGTTTGAAAATATGCAGGAGATATGCAGGAAAGGGCACTAAAATACAGATGTTATGGCAATTACAGAATCCAAATGAAATATAAATATAAAAGCCAGAGGTCACCATTTTCAGAAAGGTAGAATAGGTGCCGCAGGGAATGCCTAGAATGACAGAAGGATAAAAGACAGAGTAATATATGTAGAAAAAGTGGTGTAAATAATGGTGGAAAAGCAGAACAAGAGAAGATGTGGAAGGTGAATAGCAAGGAAGATTATAACCTAGATCTGTGTTATCAAGTATCAGGATAAAGAGGGAAGGGGTTGCATGTGGAAGCAATAGGAGCTGAAAGGTGAGAAAGGAAAGGTAACCTGGAAGGATAAATTAAGTGAATGGAAAGAAAAGAGAGAATAAAACAGAAGAGTAAAAATAGAAGGCAGATAGAGTGTGGGAACGTTAAACTATTATAGAATTTTTCTGTCTGTAAACATATATAAATATATACATTCAAATGTATATGTTGAAACACTGAACAGGCTTCCTAGAGAGGTGGTTGATGCCCCAGGCCTGTCGGTGTTTAAGAGGCATTTGGACAATGCACTTAATACTATGCGCTAACTTGGTCAGCCCTGAATTAGTCAGGCAATTGGACTAGATGATCATTGTAGGTCCTTTCCAACTGAAATAGTTCTGTTCTATTCTATTCTATTCTATTCTATTCTATATACAGACAGAGCCTAGAAGAATTCTACAACAAAACTTCTTAATGTTTTCTGTCTCGTACAGTTTGTTTTCACCATCAGTCTGATGATGTAGCACACTAATACATTGTCCTAGTTTTGGCTCGGATAGAGTTAATTTTCATCCTAGTAGCTGGTATAGTGCTGTGTTTTGGATTTAGCATGAGAATAATGTGATAACACACTGATGTTTTAGTTGTTGCTAAGCAGTGCTTACACAGAGTCAAGACCTTTTCTGCTTCTAACACCGCCTCACCAGTGTGTAGGTTGGGGTGCACAAGAAGTTAGGAGGAGACACAAATGGGACAGCTGACCCCAGCTGACCAAAGGGATATTCCATACCAGATGATGTCATGCTCAGCATATACAGCTGGGGGAAGAAGAAGGAAGGGGGGATGTTCGGAGTGGCGACGTTTGTCTTCCCAAGTAACCATTACATGTGATGGAGCCCTGCTTTCCTGGAGATGCAGTGAATGAATTCCTTGTTTTGTTTTGCTTGCGTGCGTGGCTTTTGCTTTACCTATTAAACTGTCTTTATCTCAACCCACGAGTTTTCTCACTTTTACTCTTCCAATTCACTCCCCCATCCCACTGCAGGGGGAGTGAGCGAGTGGCTGTGTGGTGCTCAGTTGCTGGCTGGGATTAAACCACAACATACATTATCACAACGACAGCACTATGATGATATACTACACTAATAAATCATCAGAATAACTGTGATAAGAGCTGTCACTCTAGTGATATCACTAATTTTTTTTTTCTGTTGCTTATTTATTAATTCACTTTTGTAGAAGACAATATCAAAAGTAGAATGTTTTTTAAATTATATTAAATAAAAAACAATAAAATAATGTTAAATAAAGAAAGGAATATTTGGGTATATACAATAAACGAGGAAGTGGGAGCTCAGCCACTAACTATAAAACTTCAAAATAGCAAATGCTACCACTTCTCATTAAAATGAATCTAAAACTACCACTAACATATTCAAGTGTTTTCAAGTGTTTCTCCATAAGTAATTATTTGATATGCAAACTCACACTTGTAATAATTTATTTCTACATGTATTAATGTACATTAAAACCCACAATAATCTAAAGCACATATAATTGTCAATGTATTAAAACAGGGAAGTTCTCCTAGGTAAAGAATGTATCTTCATATGTATCTGGAAAGCCTGTAATATCCCAGTGATATATATTGTTATCAGCACCAGTGTTTCTGAAAGGGTAAATAACCTAAAGTATGCCTGAATTTGACTTTATGAGCTCAAAGAGAAAATATTAATCAATACTTCGGACACTAAATTGCCTCGTTGCTGTATCATTGGACCTACATGGAATAGTAGGAGTGGATAATAATCTGTAGGGTTCACCATGCTTGGCAGCCTCTCAGTGATGTTGCAAATGTGAGCTCCTGGTAGGCGGCAATTTTTTCTAGAGAAATTGTCTGGACAACAAATGGGTGCTTCGGTGCCTCTCAGTAAGGAATCTCCAATTACTAATACTTTACACACTTCTCTGGTGGCACTGGTCCTTCATCTCATGAGTTATTTGTGTCAGCCAGCTCGAGGTTGACTTCAGGTTTACCTTCCCCTTGCATAGCCTTAAGTTTGGGCTGTAGCTCAGCCTGACACAGCGTGCAATACCACGTATCTATCTCCTGATCACGGTCCTGGGTACTGTGCTGCCTGTTGAGCAACTTTTTTAACATAGCTACTCCTTCAAAGAGTTCTTCTAGCTGGGTGCACTTGCAGCTATGATATCCACCACTGCCTTCAGGTGCTAGAGGGACTTCCAGGTGCTGGGACTCCAAGCAGCCTCAGGTCTGATCAGTCTTTGGGAGGTCTGTTTGGGTGGAGATGTCAGCATAGCTAGGCTGTAGAGCTTCTGTTTGGGTTTCAGCCTCAGCTTTGCAATTGCGGCAGGTGGACACCATTTTCTTTCAGCAGGTCACCTTGTAGTTTTATAAAATGGTAATTCTTTTGACAGATGTCATCCTTCTAATTCTAATTACCTGGAGACCTCAAGCTTCCAGGTACATGTACACAGCCACTGGGTAGCTGGGGTGATTGTCAGGATTGCAGCCTAAGCCTGAGGGTGAGCAGAGCAGGCAGCAGCCTGACAAAGGGCAGTGTACCACCCTGCATATGCAAACTGCCAACGCCGCTCCCTGTTTGCACACCGTGGCCACTGACTCTCCCTAGGGACTTGTTATATGCGGCCACCCACAGTTTGAACTGGCTGCGGGGACTGCCAGCACTGCCCCACTCTTGCCTGCCCCTCTCACAAGGCTTGTTGCCTGCCAGCTGGTCCCTCCACACACACAGCCCCTGCCTTTACCAGTTAAAGTTCTACAGTGTTTAAGCCATACACTTGGTAGTCATGTCAACTGTGAGATGATACTTTATATAGCGTCCTATTTAATTGCATTGGAATAATCTTAGTTTAAGAAGATGAAAATCACATAGAAATGTAGGTTTTATTCTGCTGACTAGTATTTCTATCTTTTTTAAAACTTTCTGATAAGCTTTTATGCTGACTTGGGTATTCCTACTTGGAATTTTTCATAATCAGCATTCTTTGAGATCTTAAAGCATGAATTGAATATATTTTAGCAAGCATCAATCTGTCACTCTGCTGGCAATTAATTAATAGCCAGACAGAATCCTTGGAGCACTACATATTTAGTTTATTGATTTTTGTGCAATATTGTATGTTATAGCTCACTATACAGACTTTCAGTGGTCATACATAGAAATTGCATTAACTGCTGACAAGTCTGCTCCTTATATTAAAGAAAAATGTCTAGAAAGAATGGAGCAATAAAATTTAAATGAAATTTGGATGATTAGAGATCAGAGCAAAGAGGATTTGAGGAAAATATAAGTAAAAACATTCATTGTTAAAAGAATCCAGTATCACGTCACTTTATTTTAAAACACTCTAAATATCAACATCAACACCACTTTGTTTAATGTGGGAGCTAGAAAAGCTTTCTCTTTCATTTTACCAGTGCCTACTAATTTAAAATGAAGTCCTACAATATAAAGAAGATACTAACATTTATAGGCTCAACAGAGATACTAATTTTATTACAGATAATTTTCTCCATATCTTGCCCCAGGTAGCTACTCAATTTTCCACAGGTGATATTCATCTGCTTTTCCCTCTCTCTATGAAGGTTAATGGATTCATTACCTTTCCTATTGCTGGCATCCCTTTCTGTTCCCCATTTGCCAACTGTCCTCTTGTCAAATTATTTAACTGATTAACAGAATTAAGTTAAATCCCAATAAATTGTATACTTAACTTGATGCTTGCAGCTTTTGAAGAAGGGCCTGTGTGTCCTCCTCCCACAAAATGTATGTTTCTTGCCAGCAATCTCACAATTCTTGAGTTACTGAAACCATTGTAACTGTAAGATACCAGTGCGTGTAAAAGAAAAAATGAAGTGAAATAGCGGTAAATTCACACAGAGCATAAAAAGAAAACAATAAAAAAGAAACAAACAAACAAAATCTTATATTTTAACTAAGATTCAAATCACACTCTTGAGGCAAATTAAAAGGATTAAATGGGGGAGGACAAGTTGTACTGAGTGTAGGTGGTGAGGTGTTGGCAGCGGAGAGCCATAGAGGTGGCCTCTATGAGGAGAGGCCATGGGCTGTCCCGTGCCGGACACAGTCGTTTCCAGCTGGCTCCAACCAACCCACCATAGGGCACGTCTGAGCCCCTCAGCCAAGATGGTGGCACCTCTGGGAAAACATATTTAAGAAAGGGAAAAATGCTGCACAACAATGTGAGGAGTGAGGGAAAAACCCTGTGAGAAACAGCCCTGTGAACACCAAGGTGAGAGAAGAAGGAGAGGGAGGAGATGCACCAGGGCAGAGATTCCCCTTCAGCCTGTGGAGGACCCATGGTGGAGCAGGTATTTCCCTGCAGGCCCTGGAAAGGACCACAACAGAGCAGATAGCCATACTGCAGCCCATGGAGATACCGTGTTGGAGCAGGCTCTTGGCAGAAACTGTGGTCCATGGAGGACCTACGCTGGAGCAGTCTGTTCCTGAAGGACTGCAGCACATGGAGAGGACCCACGCTGGAGCAGGGGAAAAGTGTGGAGAGGAAGAAGCGTCAGAGAGGAATGGTTATGAAGAGATTCTGTGTGAGCCAAAGCATGTGCCGACCTGATGCCACGTACTTCATGAAGAGCACAGGCTTCCTGCACTGCCAGTGGAAAGGACAGATCTGTGGAGTGTTCAGGGAAGTTGAGCTAGAAGCTATTCAGAGATATCCAGAGAACTGAAAGCATCTGTCCTCCCATGCTTCCCTGGAAGTTTGAAGATGGAGAAGCCTGAGGAACCTCATGCAAATAGATATATATGATACACTTTCTTATGGAATGCCTTACATATTTATGAATTGACCGAGGAAATCTCAGATCTGGGTGAGACAGCTTAAACTGAAAGACATCAAAATGAATGTCTTTCCTTCCCAGTAAGTTGATGCACACTAGGTCCTTCAGTCTAGTCTAGTTTCTTGTTCAGCAAGTTCATGGCTTTCCTGGATCACAGCACAGCCCACACCATTCCCTCTGGTCACTTTTGAGGCTTGAATTCAGAACCACTCCTTACCAAAGGCAGACGTGTGGTTCTGTAGGTATCTCCAAGAGTGTATGCACACAGCCAGCTTCCTGTTTGCTACGTCTCAGTCCTGACATTCCATTAACTTCTCCCTGCTGAACAGGAAGAGGCAGTCTCTTCCTTCTAAACATTTCCAGCAAATTTAGTTTGCCACAGATTGGGTATGGCAAACATCCTCCTAAGCAATTCTTTCAAACACAATGCACTTGAGCTTCATGTAAGTTGTGAACAAACAAATTAAATGGGCATATACTCCTCACAGAGTTATTTGACGGAAACAGACAAGCTTCTGGATTCATAATGTAGACTATATAACTGGAAAATAATAAATTCCAGAGAAGTATTTCGCTTTGTTGCTGTTGTTCATACAGCAATGGTTTTATTGGTAACATTCACAATGCAAACAAGATTCCAGGACAGGCTTAAACCAAAGTGAGAACCCAAGCTGAGAGTAGTCCTTCATTTGCACTTTACAGACAGTGTTAAATTCCCAAATATATCTCTGTTCTTTTTATTTGTTTGTTATATCCTGGACAGGCTTTGTTAACATAGTCATTATTTCATGGCCCAAAACTCCAGGCTTAATCAACATAGTTCCACCAATGTCTGGAGATTTGTCATGATTTATATTAGCTTAGAATATGTAATTTAGGTGCAGAGACGTGAAAGGTGGACACAAGTACTGCTGTTTAAAAAAAAAAAGAAAAATTGGTGAATAATGCATGAGAGGTCTATGCCTTCACAGTTTCTATGGGTAGGCAGTCCTCCTAAACAGCAATGATGTGTCCCATATGGCAATGGAGATTACCTGAGCCACTGAGCTCCTCTCACCAGCACACCTCAACCCTCCCTCATTGACCATGAGGTTCCCTCTGTGGTCGCCAGTCTCAAGACACTCTTCTGGGGAAGGATACTCATGTGTTTCTCCTGTAAATTCTGCTACAGTCCCAATGTGGGACTTAGATCTCCAGTGTGGGACTGAGATCTCCAGTCTCATCCAAAGACGACAGCGATTTTGCACAGTATACATGTGTAAATAATGTAAAAAATGCAAATAAAATAAACATGCAAAGATAATTATTACAGCACCTTTGCAAAAGCAAAAAGTTTTTCTCTTCCTCTGAAATGGTATAAACCACAGTTTTCATTTGCCGTTCTAGTCACCAGACTAAAGAGATACACCCCAGCCCTCCAGATAAAGCTTGCCTCCCTATGCATCCAGGAATGCAACGGTGATGAGTCAAAAAAAGACATCAGTCTAACCCACACAGCAGAATGGAAAGGAGCTTCAGATCCCTGGATAGTATCTGGTTTTATTCAAAGTGTGGCTTTCCGCTCAAGAACAAGTAGAACTTCACTGCACTCTAAATAGTCAATAAAGCAATATCAACAATGTTTATTTTGTATGAAGTCCAAAAGATTCTTTATCATAAATAATGAAAGCTTAAAGTGATCATTTTTAATGACAAAGCCTAATCTTAATTTTATATATGTTAAATTTAACAGAAGTTTGTAAACTACTGATAATGCTAAATCAAGTGCTTTTTGTGGACTGAGGAATTTATTGACACATACACACAGTAGAAGCATTTAACTTTAAATGAGTTGCAGCATTGTTGTGGACTGACAAATACAGTGATACTATGTGACTACCTTCATGATAGACAAAAGCCTCAGTAAATCAGATCATACTGCATATTCCTGAAGTTAGTACATACATTATATATGTATGTACTCGGCTCACGGCTTAGACAGGTGTACTCTGCACTGGGTCAAAAACTGGCTGGACGGCCAGGCCCAGAGAGTTGTGGTGAATGGAGTTCAATCCAGTTGGCGGCCGGTCACGAGCGGTGTTCCCCAGGGCTCAGTTTTGGGGCCGGTCTTGTTCAATATCTTTATCGATGATCTGGATGAGGGGATTGAGTGCACCCTCAGTAAGTTTGCAGACGACACCAAGTTGGGCAGGAGTGTTGATCTGCTCGAGGGTAGGAAGGCTCTGCAGAGGGACCTGGACAGGCTGGATCGATGGGCCGAGGCCAACTGGATGAGGTTCAACAAGGCCAAGTGCCGGGTGCTGCACTTTGGCCACAACAACCCCAAGCAGCGCTACAGGCTTGGGGAAGAGTGGCTGGAAAGCTGCCTGGCAGAAAAGGACCTGGGGGTGTTGGTCGACAGCCGGCTGAACATGAGCCAGCAGTGTGCCCAAGCGGCCAAGAAGGCCAATGGCATCTTGGCCTGTATCAGAAATGGTGTGGCCAGCAGGAGTAGGGAAGTGATCGTGCCCCTGTACTCGGCACTGGTGAGGCCGCACCTTGAATACTGTGTTCAGTTTTGGGCCCCTCACTACAAGAAGGACATTGAGGTGCTGGAGCATGTCCAGAGAAGGGCAACGCGGCTGGTGAGGGGTCTAGAGAACAAGTCTTACGAAGAGCGGCTGAGGGAACTGGGGTTGTTTAGCCTGGAGAGAAGGAGGCTGAGGGGAGACCTCATTGCTCTCTACAACTACCTGAAAGGAGGTTGTAGCGAGGTGGGTGTCGGTCTCTTCTCCCAGGTAACAAGCGATAGGATGAGAGGAAACGGCCTCAAGTTGCGCCAGGGGAGGTTTAGATTGGATGTGAGGAAAAATGTCTTTACGGAGAGCGTGGTGAAACATTGGCAGAGGCTGCCCAGGGTAGTGGTTGAGTCCCCATCCCTGGAGGTATTTAAAAGACATGTAGATGAGGCGCTTAGGGACATGGTTTAGTGGGCATGATGGTGTTGGGTTGATGGTTGGACTTGATGATCTTAGAGGTCTTTTCCAACCTTAATGATTCTATGATTCTATGATTCTATGATTATTAGGCACTTCCATATTGTGCCATCAGAGTCCATTAAAAACTGAGTTCCCTTTTTTCCAGTTGGAAAAATTCTGGTATTTTAGCATTTATAAAATTGAGGTACTATTTTCAAATGCTGAAATTTTCAGTGGTGTGTGAAACTCCAATATGTAACTGTTTGGAAATACTTAAATAATTAAATACTACTTTTAGATAATTTTAAGCAATTCAGTCTATTTTGTACCTAGTTCTCATATTTCCTTATGAAGTTAACATCTGAGTATCACTTTTGGTCTTTCAATTGTACATAAAATGATTTTTTTAAAATGATAATCATGTTTTTAATTATGATTTTTGCCGAAGCTTTGTTTTTCATTAAAAAAACATGTTACAAGAAAATACCAATGATCTTCACCAAAATTGTTAGAGAGATTTATTCTTAACCTAACAGAACTTGCAATACAGTTGTATTCCAATTCCTACAAACAAGTTGTAAAAACAGATAGTTTTTATTTTATCCTGTGTTCATGACCAGGGTTTCTTAGTGACTCCGCTGTGGCATTTATGGTAATAAAAATTGCTCAGGCTTTACAAAATATTTATAAGGTGGCTCCTGTTGGGGGTTTTCTGGTATTATAAAGTGCTTTAATTTCTAGGTAAGGTAATATGGCGAACAACTTGCCAGCAGTTTGCACTGATGAAACAGCTCGCAGAGGCAATTTATAAAACCAGAAAGAGAAAAGCAGAAGAACACTTATGTAACACAATAAATTTTATTTCTTTTCTGTTCAGCTGGTTATTTCCAAATATAACTTTTGACCTGTCGCCTTCTTTTAGAACATGTTGTAGTGTTTGTATTATTGCTAAGTACAGCACATGAATACACAAAAAGCACAAATATATGTGTGTGTGTGCGCGTGCACACACAAATTAGAATTGTAGCAGTGATGTCGTGAATGATTGAAAGAGAATTCATCAAACTATGTCACTGGATATAAATTGCTAGATGTCTGACAGTTAAGTTATTACTCTTACTAACTTTTCCAAGTTTCTTAAATTATTGTCAAAGAAATCTGCTAGTGATAAACCCAACATCTTGTTTCTTGAATATTGAGTAGACTTATTTGTATCGGCGACTATTTCCAATATGCCTTACAGTTAGCCTTATAGTCCATTTTGCAGACTCTGCAACTCATGGTGTACTCACAGACTTGAAATGCCTCACAGAGACAACTTCATATGTTAATTGAGTAAGGATTTCTAATATCAAAAGTTTTTCGTGTGGTTCAAATATGATTCCTCTTGCATGTCTGTGAGTCAATTCAAGTATATGGCTATGGAAATACAGAAAATGCATATGACACTGTATGAATAATTACACAATCAGATACACTACCATGATACTATATATTGAGATTTATATATTCCACAGAGTATTATACAGATTAGAGAAGGCCTTATTACATTACTGTGACAAAAGTAGACAAAAAGTATGGCCAATGCCTAATGGATACATTTGTATGATGGTTTTGTGCATTGGTATCACGAAATTTATAAATTTTTCAGTTCAACTTTTTTCTTCCTCCACTTCTTGCCTGCAGCTTAGAGCAAACTGATCTAAGTGTAGTTGTGTTTTGGGGGCACTTGGGTGTGTGGGTTTTTTTAGTGTAGAACTATACTTTATCAAAAAGGTTCTCAAAATGTATATCTTTATAGGTCTGATATTAGCTGATCTTAGTTTTCTCAGTCATGCTTTTGGTTCTTCGTTAAATTCATGTCCAACTATGCTTAAACCTCTGAAAACCAGGAGATGAAGAATTAAAGAAGCAGAGGTGTAAATTATGAAAAATCTCCAAACACACACACCTCAGATCTATAAAATTTAATTTCATCCCCCTCAACTTTACATTACCTATAAAGATATTTTAAGGAGGGAACGTTCGTGAAAATAAACAGAGCAAGGAAATGTATGCAATGAAACCTAGTGATATCACTGCAGATAAACTGTGACTCAAAACTTTCATAGGGGACAACAAGATAATTGCGATAGAAAATGTTTAAGACCAAGTTGCTCAAGTTGTCTAGGTACCTATTCAAATAATCAATGCAACATAACTTAGTCTAAAATCTACATTTGTTCAGATGAATTATGCTACATTGAATTAGTCTAAAATGAGATAAAAATAATTTCTCCCAAGCAGTTTGGCTTAACTATTAAACACCTAGCCCCAGAAAATTATTTTAATATGGCCAGCATAGCTTCATGGGCTACCTTTATATTTATTGGAATGAGACAGATGTCACGGAGGAGTTATGCATAGAGCTTCTCCCCTCATGTTGGCATATCCAATTTTTTTTGTTCTTTTAGTAATATGGCTGTATAAAGAGTCCACCTCTATGAGGAATGTGAATGCCAGCACAGCTTTTTGTGAAAGCAGTCGGTTACAGCTAGGCAACAGAAATTCCAAGTAGAAACGCTTCAAATTTCTGTCCCTTAATAATTTTGGCCCTCTGAATCAGGACCCACCCACATAACACTCAAAGCACTGAATACTTTAATGAGGAGGGGCACTAAAAGATCATGGGCAATTTTTCTGAAGTCAATTAATAGGCTCATCTTGTTCTTAATTTCCTATTGAACATTTAGACTGAGGAGGAATAAAGGCAAGATCCTAGTCTATAAAGAATGAAGGAGCTTACACTGAGAAGGAAGAGGGTCTTAGGTTACAGGTCCATTTCAGGTTTGTTTATAAATTTTGCATTTAAGCAGTAACTGGAAAAAAATGGGTGAACATCACTGGCAGCAAGAAACCCAAGGTTCTTCCTCTGTCTCTGGAAACTCTCTCTCTCCAGTCAGCTCAGCTCTCTACAACTCTATCTGTTTCTGACTTAGTTTAATTACAGTAAATCCTTCTCATTTGACTTCAGGAAGTGGAAGTTTACTTCAACACTATATTCTTAGCCGGTCACATGTGGTCACTACTGTGGGCAATGTTTCTTAATTCAAGATACTTGACTTTGACCCACAAGAAAGATTTTTTTTTAAATTGACATATATAAACAACTTAATTCTGGTCTGGCTTAGAGACAATAAAAGTTTTACAAATAATCCAAAGTACAAGTAGATTTACAAGCAATTGTCAGAAATATTGATGATCTTTTTTCAGTATCAATAGTATATACCTATCAGCCAGCCACTAATTTGCCAGGAGCTAAGGTGTAAGAAGGATGTGGTCCTTGCTATTAGAATAGCAAGATTTTCCAAGAGGAGGTTCCAGGCTTTTTTTTCAGGTTGGGTGTGGGTTTGGGTTTTTTGGGTTTTTTTAGTTGTTTTGGTTTTTTGTTGGTTTTTTTTTTTCAGTAGTTTTTAAGATGTGGCCTCTTGATAGCATAGCTTAATGTTTTGTTAGCATAGTCATGAATTTAGCTGATTTACACTAACTGAATAGCCACAAATACATTATTGTCCTAAGGTTTATGAATAGTTCACTCAAAAAATAATGGTCTGTTACATACATACTTGTGTATACATTCAATTTTTTCAACAACTTTTTATTAGTATCTATTCAATTATGACAATATCGCTGGCACATTTTTTTTTCCAGTTAAGACACAAAATTCTACAGCTCTGAGCAAAAGCAGAACTTCAATGTTGTATTTGTGTCTCCTGGTGGTCACAATGTCTTGAGGCAATTTCAGCCACTACACCCTTAATTTGTCCTTAGAAAAACAGGAAGATTGCTCAGGAATTCTCTGGAAACAAACCAGGCATTCTCAGGCTGTCATCCTGGTTTTTGGAGTGTTTCGTATATCTCAGATGTCCATTTACCAAGCACAAAAAAGGCAACTCTATGGCAGATCAATGCATCATTAGTCAGCTTTGTGGCTTATGATACCAATAATTTTTTCATGATGGGCCAATAGCCACAGGTTTAAAGCCTATAAATTTTTGATAGCCATACAATTCAAAGTTAATTACTGTGATATGCAGAAACCAGAGGAGTTCAAAGCCTTTTCTGCTAAGCTTTTTCCTGCTGAAACATTCCTGTTCTGGCAAAGCTGGAACAAGCACACACGTGTTGATTTTGAAGTTATTTTCAGGATAAAGTTTTCTGAGATTCAGCATGGACTTTCTAATCAGTGAATTATAAAGTAAAGTAGAAATATGGAAGAATCTGAAACCTGCCCATTTCAATTTAGAATAAATTATTTCAGTACAAGTCTATTTTGCAAAAGTTTAAGTGGTTTTGTTTTGCAGTCCAGACTAAAAACATACTTCAAACCTCAAAACTTGCTGGAAATCTTTTGACACTCACCCTACTACACCCTTCTGTTGCCTCAGACCAACAGAAATTACTATAAGGAGTGGAATGAATCAAGTATAATTTTTTAAAGTAAGTATTTCTTTCTTTTCATACTTTCAAGGAATCTGATAACAGTAAACTATTTTTTACACCTTCTACTCACACATGCTACAAAATATTAGTGTGGATCCACCTTGTTCCAAGTTCTGCAAATTAAAAGCTACAGATCTGGTAAACCAAAAATAAAGAAAATTGGAGATGTCTCTGATTTGTAAATCATATATAGCTTTGCTTTGTTCATTAACAACTGCGTGTACGATTGAAAATAAATCAATATTTTATGATATTTATTTCCAGAGTCTGGAATTATCTTCCACCTATGGTATTTGTAAGTAACACATTGCACTGAATGGCAAATAGATGACTTTGAAGACATAGTCTTTGTTTTAAAAGGATGTTGTATTAGAGCTAATGAAAATAGCAAATAATTTTAGCTTTTTCACAAGCTGTAAAATTTGTCCATTATCCGAGACATGTAAACTCTATTTCAGGTGCTGTTTTGGTATAAAGTTAGTTACTTAATGTCCTTCCTATCTTATCTACCATGTGCATATAGATAGTAAGCACTGTGAGACAGAGGCTAATACTATTCATGAATGACCAGGTTTTTATATAATAATAGTAATATAGATCAAGTGGTAGGGAGTACATAAAATTCAATTTTAGTAGCCCGAGTGAAGAATTTTCATAGGATTCTAATCAAGCTCAACTCTTCCTACTGAAAACAGAGAGAGTTCCCACTGTAAAGTGAGTCTATTTTTAGGGAACCTTCTGGCATGTCTTCTGGCACCGCTCTCTCTTTCCACTGACTATGGAGGAGGACAGGTCAAAGAAGTACCTCATCCAGTTTCTTAAATAAGTTTCTTAAATCCAGAGTTAAAATATTTTTCCTGGAACAAAGTTGGAATCCACTATGACTCTTCATATTGCTACAAATATTTCTACTACCAATAATATTCTTATTCTGTATGTGTATGCATTTTAATTCCTTTACATATATATATGTTACACAAATGTTACAAAAATGTAACATTGTTTTATTTTTAATTTTTGTTATTAAATTTTCAATCGAATATAAATATGTATTTCTTATAGATATATATTCTCCCACTATTTTCTTAAATGCATCCATTGCTATTTTCTCTTTACCTATGGTTTCTGATAGTATAGAATTGCTCTATTTTCTGGTGACTTTTGCAGTATAAATTCCAATACCTTATTTTACAAACCATTTGTCTTCAACTTCAATAACATTTTGGTTTAGCTTTATTTTGAAAAAAAAAAAAAATCTTAGAAATAGATCTCTAACTCCTTGAGAGAATCTGATTCTATATTTTTACCATAGCAGATAACCAAATAGTTGAAAAACTTAGTTGTATTAAGATACTATTAACACATTAATTCATATGACGATTTAGAAGTCTATTCCATATTAAAAAGTGCTGGTTCATGGAGACTGGAAACAAAATGATAACATAAAGAATAAAAGCTCTCTGGATTAAGCCGGATATCTCCTACTAAAATCTCTGCAGAAAAAACTGAGCTGAAGATGGAACAAATGTACTATTGGACAAGTAAATATGAACTGTCAACATTGTTTTTACATAAACTTTATTTCAAGTTATACTCTTTTGTTGTAAGATCTAAGATTTATTTTTCAATTTCTTGTATGGTTTTAATCTCTGTTAATTCAAGTAAGCTTTGGGTGTTTTCAGTTATTCAATTACACCAAGAAAATCCTTAGTTAATAAAAGTTGAATACAAATTAAGCTTCCCAAGACCATTAAATCTCAAACTCATAATGCTATCAAATGCGCATGTCATTGGAAGAGATTCAGAATTTAATCTTTATACATTCTGCAATTATAATGCAAATCTCTGTAGGACTAAAAGATAATTCAGAATCAGGTACAAAATATTCTAAGTGAGAATGACCAAACTTTATCTTCATTTAGCACCTTCAGCACTCATGCGAAAAACTAAATGATAATTACAGAACTTCTGGTCACTTGTTTCTAATAGTTATTGTTAGTGAATGTTCATAATTATACTACTATACAGATATGTTAGATATGTTAAATGCATTCTCTTGGAGTAAAGTCAGTGAACATTTTCTATCCTTAGCACTCAGCATTACTTCTCTAGCTGAGTTAAATTTAAGCACTATTTTGTTCCATGTAATCTGGATCTAGGCTGACTCTCAGTAATCTCAATAACTGACCTAACATCTTTAATTAGCAAGTACTTATGCAGGTTTAATCATTTAAAAGGGATTTAACAACAGCACAAGGCCTTTGGTGATTTGATCATTAAAAGTCAACACATTTTTTGATACCGTAAGAGTTGCATGAAACTGATTTCATTTTTAATAGAATCACCTTCTTTCCTATAGCTCGAAGAATGTTGTTGGATGCAATCATCAAAACACCAAGAATGCCATTTAAAATACTTTTTACTGTACCAATTCATCTCAGTGAAATTACACAAAGTTTGGGATTCCTGGGAAGATTTTTTACATAAGCTTAAATTTATAAAATGTAGTGCTGTGCCTTTCTTTTTTATGTATTAAATGTGTCTAATCATATCCTCACTACATAGCATCAACTGACTGCTTCATTCCTACTGATTAAAGTAAAAGGAATGAAGCAGTTAACGAATTTTGTTATTAATTTTTCCCTGATATATGAATATGTATTTCTTATTTAAATAAATTATCATCATCTAAATTCCAAGACAATGAATTGTGTGACTTTAAAATGCCTTAAAATTTAATGTCTACATATGTACAGTAACATTTCATTTGGAAGCACTGAGAAATTCAATTACCAACTGATAATTAAGCCTGATGAGGATTTTAAATCTCATCCAATCCCTTGAGTAACTTGGTCAGCTAAGCTGAACACACATTGATGGGGTGAAACTGTCCCACACAAATTACTGCATCATAGAAGGTTTGAGATTTTTTTCTTGCACATGTAAGTAAGTCTGAGCGAAATATTTTCCTCCAACCTCAACATTTTACTGCTGGTTTGCTTTAGCCAGATCTTTGCTTAGCATTTGGTGTGATGCCATTCTGAAGTGCCTAACTTTGCCTATACTCTGCACGTGGAGCTAAGGTATATAATAAAGAATTAAGGTTTACTTTATGGAGTGGGGCTTCATAGCTTTTAAAAGCCTAGCTTCTAAACGTGCATTTCTTTTAATTTAGTGTTAAGCGACAAGCCTATGAGCTTTTTACTATAATAATAATAATGTTATAGTATTACATTATAATTATATTAGATAATAATATAATTATATGATATTATGCAATTGTGATATGATATAATATTATAGTATACTAATACAAAATTTAAAAATGTTATTACAGTCTGGTGAGTGTGTATTGGTGAAGTAAGAATACCAGACTATGTATTCTTGTTTTATTTTCATATTGAGTGTTTTAGCATAAGGTCCATACCCTTCAATGTTTATTTTTGCAGCAATTAAGGAATCTGTGGTGTTTCTGTGGGTGTTTTTTTACTGGTTTTGGCAATCACTGCATTAAGAGATAAGAGATAACTGAGTTATAGGTCTCTGACTTCAACTGCTTTTCAAAACTGTTAGGCTGAAAATGAGATGATCATAATAACAATCCAGCAAAATAGTACTTCTTATATTGGTTTTCTCTGTTGATTTTTATATATTCTATAATAAGTCGATTATACATCTCTATCAGCTTTTATTATAATTATGTATTTCAATATAGTTCTAGTTCAACCTGAAATGGAGAAGTTCTCCTTTAAGGAGCTGTAATTCTGAAAACAGAAGTTTTGAAGTAAAATTAATTTCTCCCCAGATAAGTCTTTTTTTTTTTTTTAAGGGACATTTTTCTCAGAAAAAAAAAAAAAATCCAAAAGAAAATTCACAGCTAGTTCAAACATGTACAACTACCATTAGTATAAAATCATAATTTTTGAAAGTGATTGCAAATCTTCAAGTTGATCTAAATAAATTTAAAAAATTAACTTTTTTCTTTTGAAGTCCTTTACAACTGTTGTAACTATTGAAGTGAGAACAGATTATTTCTTTGACTGAGGATGACTGATCAAATCCTATTTGTCATCTGTTCAAAATACTATTCTAGTACCTCTTAGGTCCTGGATTTCACTAATTATGTAATTTTGTCACCTTCAAATTATGACATTTATCTGTCCAATCTGTTCTCTAGATCTCTTAAAAATGTAAGACATAGAATCAGACCAATTAGGGAACCTTGTGGCACTCCTAGGTTTTGGGATTTCACTGCAATGAAAATTAACTGATAGTTTTAGGGGTTTGGGGGGGGAGGTTTGCTTGTTTTTTTGTTTTTTGTGTTTTTTTTTTTTTCATTTACATCCTATCACATTCATTTACATCCTTCCATAGTCCTTGGTTTTATATCTTTTAAGCACTTGAGATGAATGTCTTCTTGCATCATATTCTATTTAATAGCTCCTTATAAATATAGTGCAAAAAACTAGGTAAATTAGTTTAACTTACAGTGCTGTTTACCTCACGGAAATATTTGTAGAACTGTAATAGATTAGTTGTAACTGACCGAAATCATTCAGCTTACAATTTACTGTGACAGGCCTTCTAGTTGTTCAGTTTTCTATAATTTCTGTGAATTTACTAAACACAGAAACGAATATAATGCTGAACATAGCATTAAGCAAATTTAATTCTATGTATACTCTGCTTATATCTAGGCCTTGTTTAAATTAATGGTGCAGTGTTAACCTCAGTCTAATTTTGCACATTTTTTCCACATACATTCAAGCGTGGATGCACACACTCCCGAAAATGTACCTAGCTGAATATGAAATGTTTACGTGAAATATTGCCTTGAACAGTGATTTGTTTCAATTCTTTTCAACATAGTTGTGAAAAAACAGTGACTGATGTTGTAAAGGTTAATGATATAGTTCTTTTTGCAGGTGAGACATGTTTTAGACAGATATGTTGCATTACTTGTTTCAGTAAATGCCCTACTCTGAAGAGCAGTGCTTGACAACAGCTCTAAGCATGAATCCAACTATGGTAATGGTGGCCCATTACCTTCCTTTCTGAGTAAAAGAAGCTTTAAAAATAAGCATTCTTTGCATGAAATAATCTCCGTTAAACATTACTCAATTATAAGCATTAATCTATGTAGATTTATAGGATTCTGATAGACAACTTCTTGAAATAACAAGACAGGAAAGTCTTTTAGAATTGGCAGCATACTAATAAAGTTGTTTGGCTAACTGTGAGTAAACATTCACATATATGTGTATGCATATAATGTACACAAATACATATATGTAAATATGTTTATACACATACAAACACGCAAGTATATATTGCTAATGAATATGGGAGTTCAGACTTTTGCTGTTTTTCACTGCTTCAATTTAAATCAAAGTATGGCTTTGAAATATGGAAGAATTTATGTCTGTGGTAGACACGAAACTTCTAGAAACTGACAAAGGAGGATATTAACAGTAATTATTCACCATATTTATTACTATTCAAAACTATTTCCATTTAAATAATCCTTCAACAAACAGAAAAAAAAGTGTCAATATCAAATATTGATAGTTTCATATATCATCTTGTATTTTTATACACAATTCTTGTTGAAAAGCATTAACATTTTATGGTTGTTCCTCTGCAGAGAATAAGATATTATATTACAAATTGCATTCTAATTTTAAGCTAGTTGGCCAGATCTTCATCTTTGTTAATGTTTTGTAATAATGATTTTCAGTTATAACAGACTACAGTGAATATATAACCAAATGTTTTTTTCAGTGAATTTTAATTTAGTCCAGTTCAGTCTATACTAAATTTATAGTTTAAAGATTCTGCAGGTTGTTTTTTTTTTTTTTCTTTCAAACTAAGAAGTGACCATCAATGTCATAGCTCTCCACTTGTTTGTGTGGTAGTTTGGTCACTGACTTTATCGTAAACAAGATTTTGTCTACCTTGCAATACATTTGCAGATTGTAGTAGGCAGCAGAATTTGGCAGATACTGTAACTAAATATTTATTACTTTTATTTTATTGTGATTGATTCTCACCACAGATACTCACCAGTCTTTTTAGTTTATTTTAACTATTCTTACATGCATGTAACAGGTTGCCCAGACTGCAGGAGTATTTTTTCAAAACTCTCAGGACATATAGGACTCAACTTTTTCCCTACTTTTCTGTCACTTCCAATAGATCTTTCATGATTCCTACTAGCCACTGGAAAATACTTTTGCTTTCCTTACTGCCTGCATTACTATCTCTAAAATTAGGATATGCAGATTCCGCAGAAATACTGTGCTAGCTTTCAGATACTCTAGAGCCTTGTGTTGGCAGCTTAGCACTTACCTGGGATGGCCTAGTGGGACAGTGGAAGGACAACACCCCTTTGGGATGGATATGTCATGAAATTAAACACTTACTTGGAAACCACACTTAACAAAACCCAAGGCATGGCAAGTGGCAATTCAAATATTTATATACAGCATTCCAAATTGAACAGCACAATGATAAATCTTTAAAAAAGGACAGAGGTCAGGAAAAAAAACTACAATAATTACTCTGTTTATGCTGAGATGAAATCTGAAAGGCCACTCTTCCTCTCACTACATTTAGTCCTCTTGAGAAAGATGTATATTTGGCACAACCAATCAAAGACTCCATGATGATTGACCTGGCCAAAATTAATTTTCTACAGTGTAGGCTTCTTGTCTAAGCTTGCCACTTCAAATGATCTTCATCATCATGGAAGAGAAATAAGCACTTTTAGAATCTCATACTAAAATAGAAATCTAACATATGCAGATGAATTCTGCCCTTGTAATGTTTTTTTTCGTGTTTCCATTGACTACAAAGGCATCCTAGAGCAATTGATTCAGATGCAAGTATCCATACTGTAAACATTTCTGATAAATTAATACCACACAACAAATCTGCATGTCCAAAGTCTCAGATTTGTTTACTGATCTATTTTCAGTTGAACAGTAGTTGCTTTTATGCAATCTCTTCTGGAGTCTTCCAGGGATATCATTTAGATCAATTTATTCCCTAAATCCTAAGCAATTCTAAATCTCTCAGAAGTTAGTTCTCATCTGTCTTACTATGGACCTACCTTACAGAAGATAAGGAAAAGAAACATGGAACAGCCCAGGTTGGAAGGGACCTCAAAAGATAATCTGGTCCAACTTTTCATGGGAAAGGGAGCATAGATGAGATTATCTAACACCCTGTCCAATTGCATCTTGAAAACCTCCAGCGATGAGGACTTTACCACATTGCTGGGGAGGCTGTTCCAGTGATTGCTTGTTCTCACTGCAAAAAATTTCTTTCTTAGATTAAGATAAAACCTCTCCTGATGCAACTTGTACTTGTTGCCCTTTGTCTTTTCCATGTGCTCCTTGTGAAGAAAGAGCCTCAGTCCTCTTTGTATCTGCCCTTTACATACTGGAACACACTGGTTAGGTCCCCCCAAGCCTTCTCTTCTCCAAGAAGAAAAGACGTTCAGTCTATCCTCATAGGGGAAGTTCTCCAGCCCCTTGACCATCTTTGTGGCCTTCCTTTAGACCCTCTCCAGTCTCTTTGCATCTCTCTTGAATTGTGGGGACCAGAACTGGAAACAGTACTCCAGGTGCAGCCTGACAGGTACTGAGTGTGATGTTCACATCTGTAGCTCTGCCAGTAATGCCCCTGCAGAAGCAGCCCAGTATCTGATTTTCTTCTGTTGCTGCAGCAGCACATTGCTGACTCATGTTCAGTTTGCTGTCCACCAGGACCTCTAGGTTCTTTTCAGCAAGGCTGCTCCCCAGCCACAAGGATGCTAGTCTGTACTGGGCTCTTTGGTTATTCCATCCCAGGTGCAGGGACTTGACTTTATTAAACTTCATACAGTTCTTGCTAGCCCACTCTTCCTGCCTGTCCAGGTCTCTCTGTAAGATGGCTCTCCCTTCAAATGTATCCACCTCATCACCCAGTTTAGTGGTGTCAGCAAAGCTGGTGAGGGTGCTTTCAATCCCATCATCCAGACCATTTATGAAGATGTTGAACAGTGTGGGTCCCAGTATCGATCTCTGGGGGACCCCATTT
Organism: Spheniscus humboldti; assembly: GCA_027474245.1. Classification (NCBI taxonomy): domain Eukaryota; kingdom Metazoa; phylum Chordata; class Aves; order Sphenisciformes; family Spheniscidae; genus Spheniscus; species Spheniscus humboldti. Next base: position 57,814,730 of record CM049887.1, on the reverse strand, counting down.
GTGACAGGTTGCCAGTCTGAGTAAAAACCATTGATGACGACCCTCTGAGTGCAGCCTGTTAGCCAATTTCCTACCCATCTTGCAGACCACCCATCCAATCTGTATCTTGCCAGTTTGTCCAGGAGAAGGCTGTGGGAAATGTTGTTGAACGTTTTGTTGAAATCCAGGTAAACAACATCCATTGCTCTCCTCATCTCGATAGAAAATGTCATGTTGTTGTAGATGGTGATCAGGTTACTCTGGCATGATTTCCCCTTTGATAAATCCATGCTGGCTTTTCCCAACCACCTGCTTCATTTGGTTTGTAATAGTTTCTAGGAGGACTTGTTCCATTACTTTCCCAGGGATTGGAGTAAGACTAATGGGCCTGTAGTTTCCTGGGTCCTCTTTCGGACCCTTCTTGTAGTTGGTTGGTTAGTTGTGACATTTGCCCTCTTCCAGTCATCTGGGATATCCCCTGATCTCCACCACTTTCCAAAGATTATAGACAGTGGCTTTGTAACAATATCAGCTATTTCCCTTAAAACCTTGGGGTGGATTCAATCCAAGCCCACAGATTTATGTAGGTTGAGCCCTTGCAAGAGGCCGCAGACCAGCACTTCCTCCACTACTGGTGGGTCAACACATGTGTTGTTGTAGCTACTTGATCATTTGATGGTAAAGACAGAGACAAAGAAGATATTGAGAACCTCGGCTTCATCAGCATTAGTAACTAGTTTCCCTGCTCTGTTTAGCAGTAGGCCTACATCTTCCCTGTGCTTCTGCTTATTGCTCAAGTATCTGAAGAACTTTCTTCTTCTTGACATCTCTCTTGGCCAATTTCAATTCTAGCTGAGCCTTAGCCTTCCTGATGGTGTCTCTACATGGTCTAGCAAGGTTCTTGTAGTCCTTGATGTCTATTTGGCCACCTTTCCATAGCTAGTAAGCTTCTTTTTTGCTTTTAAGCACATCCAAAAGCTCATTGTTAAGCCAGGGTAGTCTTTTGTTCTGCTTGCTTTCTTTCCCTTTGTGGGGAATGGACGGTTCTTGTGCTTCCAGAAGGCTGTTCTTGAATAATTCCCAGCACTCACAAGTTCCTTTGCCCTACTTAAATGCTTCTCAGGGAATCCCTCACAGCTAGGCTCTGAGCATATTGTAGTTGGTTCTTCTTCCAAAATACAGGGTCTTTGTCCTATTACTGATCTTCAGTGAGCTCAGCAGGATCTTAAACTCCACAATGTTGTGATCGCTATTTCCAAGGCTACCATTAGTAGTTATGTTGTCAAGTACGTCATCTCAGTTTGTGACCAGTAAATCTAGCAACGTGCTGTTCCTAGTTGGCATGTCCAGCACCTGTAGCAGGAAGCAGTCCTCAATGGATTGCATGAACCTGATGGACGGGTTGTGCACTGCTGTATTGTTTTCCCAACAAATGTCCAGGTAATTAAACTCACTCATGAGGACCAGGTTCTGTTGGTCCAAGACTTCCTTGAGCAGATGAAGTAAGGCTTCATTGGCCTCATCATCCTGACTGGAAGGTCAGTAAGAGATACCTAACATAAGATTCCCCCTTGGTGATGATACATCTAATCTTGATCCAAAGGCATTCAATAGGACTTTTGTAGTCTTCGTAGCTCACTCTATACACTCAAATTTCTCTTTTACATAAAGTGCAACTCCACCTCCTCTTCTTCCTTTCTTATCTTTCTGAAACAGTTTGTAGCCATTCATTGTGGTCTTCCAGTCATGTGAGTTTTCCCACCAGGTTTCTGTGATTCCTATCACATCATAACTCTTAGACTGGGCACAGAGTTCCAGTTCCTTCAGTTTGTTGCCCAGACTACCTGTGTTGGTATACATGCACTAGAGGTGGCTGGACTTAGGTTTCTTGCCTTTGGAAAGGGTTGGGGAGCATTCCTCACTACTCTGGTAGGTGTGCTCACCCACCCAGTTGCTTTTGAATATACAGGTGTCACAGCTTTGAACACAATCCCCTGTTAGTTTAAAGCACAATTTACTAAGTCAACAAATCTGCTAGTGAAAATTCTCCTGCCTTTTCTAGGTAGGTGGATCCTATCTCTCCCCAGTTGGCTGTATTTGTCAAAGAATGTCCCATGACTGTAGAAACCAAAGCCTTGGCGATGACACCATCCACGAAGCCAGGTATTGATCTGCATGATGCATTGAATTCTGCCTGCACCCCTATCTCTGACTGGCAAGACAGACATTTAGCTGACTAGTTTCACGAGTTTCACATAAACAAACCCAAAACCTGTTAACATAGCTATTATTTTTAGTAAAATACCAATAATTTCCTCTGCATCATTGCATGCTATTTTCTAGTTATTATCTTCTTTAGATATGTACTACTAAAATTAAACACAGTACTTCACAGAGTATCACAGATACATACTAAGCAGTCCTTTGTACTAAGGCTCTAATATTTTTCTGTCTCAAATGAAAACAACTTGTTATCTAGGGTCACATTAGTCTTCCCCTTTGTGAATAATCTCACACATGCAGGTTTTTGCATCAGTGATATTTGCAGCTGCTGAGCTCCTTAGCTGATAGCAGAAATTCTGTTTTTTAGTCCCTAAATGAATGATCTTGCACTTGTACAATTATATTTTTCCCATTTGGTTTAGACCGCTATTCATACAGGGATATATTGTTCATCCTGGATAGAATTCTAGTCCTCTTCTGTTTTGGCAATGTCTCAAAAATTTGCATCATCATGACATTTTGTTAGCAAGTTCTGGATTGTTTTCAGCATAATGAATTAAAATATTAACAACTGGAGGACTAGTCTACTAGTAGTGTCTCCAACCTGATTCCCATTGCATCAAAACCAGTTGTCCTCTTTTCCAGCTCTACTTCTAGTAGGATTTCGTAATTTATAATATGTAGGCTTTATTTTCTGTAGTTGTAGGCTTTATTTTCTCTAAATTATGTCTGGTTAATAACACGTCATTATTAAAGTAAAAGAAAGATTCATTCAGTGTTGTACATACAAAAGTGTCTTTTCTTTTTTTGTGTCTCCTAATAGCCACCAACTGCATTCTTCCAGGTCTGAGGAAAAAAAGCAACCAAACAAAAGGCAGTAAAAATGAAAGCAATGAAACTTCTTCATTGATCATGGACATGTATTCAGTGACAACACCATCAAACTTTTAGAAACATTTAACTCATGTGAGTAGTCAGAAGGAGTTACAGTGTGCACTTGCTGCCAGTTTAAACTAATCAAAGTAGTACTACAAAGAAATCCACAGAAGAGAAATTACCTGTGCAGAGCAACTTCCTAAGTGACTGACATGGGGAAGAAAACTGCAAGTGTATAGCACCACTAATGTTATTAATCTGAATGACAAGTAAGAAAAGAAAAGATAACAATAGATGCTGACAGTGCACACCATGAGCAGTGAATTAATTTACCTTGACACTGACAGTTTAGAAAGGACATTCATCTGACCACACGGTTAAATACCACCATTACCTGTATACAAAAGTGAGGCAGTATAGCTTTATATTTTTCCTTTTTTTAATGTTAAAAGCATATTTTTCCCTTCCTTCCTTCCTTCCTTCCTTCCTTGCTTCCCTCCCTTGCTTCCTCCCTCCCCCCCCCCTTCTTCTTTTCCCCTTCCCCTTCCTCTACCCCTTCCTTTCTCTTCTCTTTCTTTTCACCGAATCACAGAATGGCTGAAGCCATAAGGGACCTCCAGAGGTCATCTTGGTCAACCCACCTGCTCAACGCAGGGTCACGTAGAGCTAGTTGCTCAGCACCACATCCAGATGGCTTGTGAAGATCTCCAAGGAAGGAGACTCCACAACCTCCCTGGGCAACCTGTGCCAGTGCTAGGTTACCCTCACAGTAAAAAAGTGTTTCCTGATGTTCAGATGGAACCTCCTGTGTTTCAGTTTGTGCCTATTGCCGCTGTTCCTCTCTTTCTCTCCCTCCCCCACCCCCCCTTCTTCCCCTTCTTTTTTTCTCAATCTTTCTCTCTCTTGCTTATTTGGACTTTCTGATTTATTTTTTTAAGCTTTTTTTTTTAGAATAATTTCACTGTTTTTTGGTTAATTATTAAAGCTTTTATTCAGTTTTTATAACTTTCTGGAAAAACACACAGTGAAAATGTATGATCAGTGTCATCATCTCCATCATATCATCATCACCATGAGAGCAGGAGATTGTGAAGAATGAGAGCATTGTGTCACAAAATGTTTAGTTCATGCACTGTGATGATCAAAATACTTTACTCAAAATTGCAAAATCACACATTCCCCTAAAATGTAACTTAGACCATCCTGTATATGGTCACTGCTTTTTACAGCACTCTCCTGAGAGGGAGAAGAGATTTATTTGTGTTCAAGAAACCAAACTTCCTGGCTCCAAAGTGAGTACTGTCATCCTAAAGGTATTATATAAAAGCTAGATGGTGGCCCAAACAACTCATCTAGCTGTACTTTAAAACAAGGGCAAAATTTACTGCCTATAGCAGTCTCTAGGCTGCAAATCCTAATAAAACCTTAGTCAGGATTTCAGGTATTTAGTTTCCTGTGCTTTAGGTGGAAAATTTATACAGAAAATGTGTTCATCCTTGTTCTAGAAAAGCAGAAGGGTTCTGTGTTGCAGTTTCTCACCTGTACGCATTTGTGGAAGTGTAACAAAAACCTAGGGAGAATGAAAAGTCCTTCTTGAGTCCAATGTTACCAGTCAATAATACATGAAGTCTTCTTGATCTGTTTGATTTAAATACGTTTCAGAATGTTGAGGGGTTTTTTATTAAATACACATTTACTATATGTATTATCAATACTGCACTGTTTTACAGGTTTTTCGTTGTTTGGACAGATGGATGAATGTTGTCTATTTTTACAGCCATCTTTTTTTTTTTTTTTTTTTTTTTTTTTTTAACTATCATTACTGCTTACATTATTTAACCAAGCTTTAATTGTTTCACATTGTTAATGGGCATCAGGGAATAACTTATACTTCCTGTTATTTTTCTTTGTTGTAATAGAGTATTAACATTTTTAGGCTACTTACATATTTACATACTTTTTATTTTGTTTTTAAAGGAAATTACTGAGAACTCCAGTAGACTCCCTCACTGCAAATATAATTCTACTTTCCCAGTGAATCAATCTCTCTTGAATGAGTCACTAACCCTCATCTGAACTTCCTGCATTACCCAGTCTTGAAAGAATACTTAGACCTAATTATTGTTTGTCTCTAAAATATTCATCCTGGGACCATATTTTCAAAAGGGAACTACCATCTTACATTCTTTTTTTAATTATAGTCTTCTTTTGAAATTAATAATAAAGAAAATAGTATTTTACCAGTAGAGGGAGATATAATACTAGCAAAATATTTTCTTTTGACATGATTTATTACATGTTGGAGGAGGATTTTTTAATTAGGATTTCTTTGTGTTAATTGACCACAGCTAGACAAATATTTCCAGGGCATAAGCATCCAAATGGCAATGCTAATGGAATATTTATAGCCCAAAGTATTTCCTGGAGACTAACTAAAATTGCTTATAACAACAAAAATTTAATCAGATCTGCTGGGATCAAGATTAGATCCTTTGTCACTAATTTCCTGCATGGATTAAATTAACAGGTAGTGCGTATACAAGCCATGTGAAGTAGTCCATATTGTTTCAGGATATGAGCTTGGGAAACTTTTTATTCCAGTAAAATCATACCAGCCTTATTTCCACTGCACTTAGAAAATTACATTAGACTGTTTGCAGTTTTTATAGCCTGAACAGAGGCTCTGCCTTTCAATAAAGTGAGATAGGCATGTCCAGAAAAAACACATCAAGCTCACACTCGCCCAAAACTCCAGATAAGCTATCTTGCCCCCAAAGTTCTTTATTTGTCCCTATTAATTAGGGAGTGGAACAGTTTCTTGACTCCTAATTTAGAGTACCTTTGTAATTTAACATTTTGTGGATCTTAACATTTCTGTTCCTTTCCCTCCCCACCTTTCTTTATTTTAGCTTGTTAGTTTGCTATCTCTCTGCAACAGACTCTCTCTTCTGCAATAAATGACATCACACAACCTCAGGAACAATAAGGACACAAATGACATCCCTAATTATTGCTGTAAAAATACAAGCCAGCAAGTAGAAAATACATTACATTCACTAATGTGTTCAAGTACAATCTTACCGTCTACAGTACTAGAAGGGCTACATAAATATTCTCATGGGACAATATTTTAAAGGCTTAGATTGTGTGCTTCATGGACTGCCATATGGATTTCAAATGAACTCTTTATGCAAATACAGTAGAACTGGCACCATTATTTATTCTCTCTCTTCTCTCCCTTCTCCCCCTCTCCCTAAAATAATGTATGTTATTTAAATGATATCAGAAAGGCGAAGACTTAGAGGAATTTTATTTACAATTTTTTAATGAGATCTCTAAAAATTAGCATAACAACAGCAGTGTTACCATTACTATTCTTTCTGTACTACTATTAATGAAAAAATTAACTTCGAAAAGCAAAAAAAGTTAATTTACCATTTTCATTAACTTACACATATCAGCATGTCACATATAAATTTTTTGTTCTTCATGTCATCCTATTCTTGTCCAGTCTTTTCTGCTATTAGGCATTTAAATTGATATGGCTTTAAATTCTGTATATATGGCCTTTTTTTTTTTTTCTTCCCCATGGGAATTCTGCAATTATCTCTGCAGAATCCTTATAATATGACAGCAAAACCATCCATATGGTGGCATACAGATTAAGAGAAACTGTTCACCTTTGTGAGCTTTCAAATTTAAAGGTGTCATGCTTTATCTGAAACAGACTTTTCTCTATTAGCTAGTAGCTGATACAAATTGTCGTTTTACAGTCTATGCTTCCTGGAATAGAGAAGCTTTCTTTGGGTAGCTGTTTTCACTTTTAAATCAACATGGAATTTCAAAAGCAGCAGAACTGATGGATCTTTCAATAATTTGGCATGTTACCCTGTCTAGTCTTCTCTGTTAATACCACGAGGAGAAGTAGAAAATAAAATTTAAAAAAAGATGTACAATATCTTAGAGGATTCAGTTAAAAAAAAAATATATATATTAGGTAACACCAACAACAAATACTTCTGACAGTGCAATTTTTTATGTGGGCTATTCTCATCTTGATATCAATATAACAGTTTTCATCATCATTTTGAGTAAATCACTTCATCCCTTGAGTAAATAGTTTTTGGAGCTTGGAGGCAAAACTAAAATATTGCCGAAATTATTCCTGCTACCAAGGATATTCACAATAAGATAAACTATATAATCTGAGATGTACATTAGAAAAGCCCATTAACTAACTAAATGAGACTTGATATAATTATGCTAGATAACATAAATTAACATATATTTGATTTGTTTCTACTGTTTATCTATCACTGACAGATTACACAAAAATAGTGTTCACTTAGCAGCTGATTTGATTAAAACTGCAAATACTGCATCTAAGTGTTGCTGAAGAGTAACCTTTGTTGCTTAGTAACACCACATAAAATCCAAGTGGTGACATAGAAAGCTAGAATCCTGCTGACTATTAATCACTGAATTTGCTATGCTTATGAACATTTTGCTTAGTTTGGTTTAGTGTATTTTACTAGTTTTAATATTTTCTCATAAAATTTGCCATCAGCATTATCACAGTCATTTTTACATTAATATGCATATATTATTATTAGATCTTGTATAATAGAGTGCAGCACATTTTTATTAATATATGAAAAACAGCATTCTGATATATAATAAAAATGGAAAGTAAAGCCCTTTATCTTCCTACACAGAACATGGAAAAGAGATTTTTTTTTTTATCAAACACAAAGATCCTTATTAGGGAATGATAGGTAAAAAGGGTTGTGCTTCTAGTACCGTGGTTTTATTTACAATCTGATCAACATCTAGCACTGAAAATTTAGCATACTGAAATTTGGTTGTCCAGTGTTGTATTCTTTATCAGAAGCTACCCAAGATATAGAGGTAAAAATCTTAAAAGGGATTTTGAAATTAGGATTTGGAAGGAATTAGAATTATTTGCATGGTGGCTTTAAAAATAGATTCCTCACTCGTTATCTCCTGATATTTCTTGCTAACTTATTAGGTTTTCAGCATTTATATTGGAGACCTGAGGGGCTTTGGTCTTTCGTCTGACTAAGCAACCTGGGACTACATCAAAAGACCCAATTTCTTTCAGATATTGGAAATTAAAATGTAACAGAAGGCTAACTTCAGATGGAAAATGTGTCACCTTTCAGTTACTCTAACTGAAAAGACATTTGAGAACCATAACCCTTTCCCCTTAGGAATAAATAATTATGGCATTGTGAAAGAACATAGACTTAAATTAAGATGGTGCAGTCATACACTGATACACAACTTGAGTTGTGATTTTGATTATAAATATCTGTTTTCTAGAGTTTCTAACTTAGTCATAAGACTTCGCTCAGGGCTAAACAGTGTTGCACAAGGTATACATTTACAGAATAAGTATGAGGGTTTTGTTTCAAAAAGGGGCATACAGAAGAAGCAGTACTATTCTTTGTAACTAAAATGCTGACTAAACATAGTTTGACTGTGAATCAAAACTATATACACAAAAATTTCCTAATATTTTTGTCATATTGGACAAGGAAAACAAACAGGATAGGCACCAGGACTGGTGATATACAACGATGATACGCAAATTGAAAACACTACATCTAATATCAAAACAACATGTTTATGACAGAAGAGCAGGATTATTTCCCTTAGAGAACTCTGGAGAACCAATAGGTGAAATGCATCACATTGCATGTGAATAAGTATGAAAAATGATTAGCAAATACTGATATTTACAAAGAGGACAAAAATTGATCTGTATTCCTCTGAATTTTTGTAATTAAATTATGCATGTTTTCAGAACAAATATTCTTTAAGAAAAATTATTAAAGACTCAAGGAATTAAATAAACATATGATGTGAGTTTACACAAGAGTTTACAGTGTCAGATGACAATAGCTGTTTTGTTCTATTGAAGAGAAAATATTAGACTGTGGAAGAGTCATAATTGGAATTTATTGAGGATTGGGAGAAGTCTCAGTATCTCAATCTTCAATTCTGACCTTGGCTCAAAAGTTGAAGTGAGGTAATGAAATTAGATGATATCACAAAGTTGAGAGTCATTTTGATTAGAGTGGAGCAGTGAAATATTATACATAAATAAATGAATAGCTTTAGGGAGTGAAGTAATAGGATGAGGGGGAATTTATGAGAACAAAGTGAAAGTCCATTCATTTGTAGACTCAGAACAAGAATCAGTAGTGCAGTCTTGGACCTGGAAACAAGCTGGAATTTTCTCAGCTGGAAACAAGAAATGGATGGAAAAAAAGGTATTTGTATATTTATAAAGTATGTTTATAAAGATGATAGTAAATCAATAATGGAATAAAGCTGTGAAAAGGGCAACTACGGTCCCCCAAATCAGTAAGCAAGATGCTTCCAGCTAAGCAAAAGTCAGTACCTTTGTACAAGACATCCATGAGACCTCATTTAGAGTCAATGTACAGATTTAGTTACCCAAGGATCACAGGGTATTATGTAGAATTTAAAAATTAAAAAAAAAAAAAAAAAAGAAAAAGAAATTAGCAAAACATGACTCACTTAGCAAATGAAGATTCAGAGATTGTGTCTATCCTTCAGAGTAAAACACACTAGGGGAAAAGCTCCAGCAGTTGATCCCAGACTATCCACAATGTTTAGTTCCTTGACTCTCTTAATTGGACTACTCCAATTAACTTTTTCCAGGATAAAGCCTCGCCATTGTTCTGAAGATAATTCACTCCTGTGACCATTCTTAAAAGTCAGTATGGACAACATAGAGGCAGATACCATTTGACCTGCCCTACTTATTGTCAAAAACTCTGTCAGAAGACTTTGCACCACAACACTAATGATATTTATCTTAATTTTTATACCATACAAAATAAAAGGCTATACTATAGTCTCAGACTTTCTGAATGAAAAAAAAAAAAAAAAATCGTAGCAAAACTAAGTGTTTTCTAAAGTCACAACAGCAATGTATCAGGCCTAATGAAAAACCAAGGACAAATTTTGTGCAGCCAGTCTACTCTGAAGTAAGCTTGCTCTAAATTTTGTTGACATACTTCTCTCTGTTCTTCCTGACCACAAGTAGAAGGATGATGCCCTGGAACTGATGCATTTAACAATATAGACACAGCCAGAGGCAATATATTTGCTCTCTAAAAAGGCACCAGGGGACAAATATTATGAAAAGAAATATTTAACTCAAAGACAGTGTGGGCACAAAAGCTTAAGTATATGCATAGTCCCAAATATACTGCAAATTAAAAGCAATTATTTAATAATGACACCAGTGACATTCTGGAGCAGCAACGCAAAGAAAACAGTGAGCTTAAGAAAACACAAATAGTTTTTAGACAAAACATAATGGTTTTATGAAAGCCATTTTATGGGATGATTGTCTGCAATAGAAAGAGACAGGGCTAAACAATAAAGGGAATTGTTCTCAGGCTTATGTTCATAAAGTGAAGCATATTCATGGTTGAATAAAAAGCTTATAGTTTATGTCATGAAGATTCATATGGTTCTGATTTTAAAGTAGCCCTAAACTTCACAAACTAAAGATGAACTTTATACCTGGTGTTCCTAAAAGCTTGTTAATCTACTTAACTTTAACTATGTACATGCTGAGCAACTCTTTCAGTGTAGTTATTGAGACTTTCTTCATTGCCAATAGAGAAGAGTCCATCCAAAACTATTTTGGCACTTACTTCAGGTGCCTTATCTCAAAGTCACCTTCTGAAGAAACCTGTCTTTCTCTATGGATTAAAACATGAACATAGACAGTATTGTTGTCTAAATATTTAACTTTTACACAAATGTGTAAGGTAAGGTATAACTAAAGAATAAATGTTTTTGAAAGGTACATGCTTGAAAATCTACCAATAACAACTACTCAGATATCATTCGCCATGAACAAAAATATATTAATTATATGATGGATTTTATACACTTCCTTTACTTTTTACCTGCATTTATCTTATATATATGTGTGTGTGTGTGTGTGCAATTTTAAATTAAATTTTATACTAACACTGCCATGGGATAAATACCTTGAACATGACCCATGACATCACTTTTCCCATCTTAAAATGATAACTGTTCTCTATGTTTTTAGTCCCCAAAATTTCAGGGCTACAATAAACTGAAATTTAGATCTCTTGAAGCAGTATTAAAGGAGAAGATAAGACTAATAAAGAAATCTCTAGAATCTGTTCTTTTTTTAAAAAAAAGAAACTCTTTTTGGAGGAAGGTTTGCATTGTCTGTCTGGAAGTGTAAGAATATCACAGTGACTACTCATTACATAAGACTATCCAAATCCATACCAAAGTGCAAACTGTTTGAAATACAGAGGACATCAAATTCCTCATTGGCTGCAACATCTTCCTCTTCTCCCAGGAAGGGTGACCAGTCTTCTAAACTCTAATTTGTGAACCTATTTAAAAATGTTATTTATTCTTCCTTTTTTAAATCCCACTATCTTACCTGTCTGTCATTTCTTACAAACATAAAAATAATTACTATATATAGACCTTTCAGATGAAAGATCAACTATGACCAGAGTTCTGTCTAAGGGGGTAAGCAGCGGAAAAGGCAGGAAAGATCACCAGCACAGAACAAATGTCAAACTATATTTAACAGCATTATCTCTCAAGCTGTTGTAAATTGTGCTTCAGAGACTTAGTGAGCCAGGGGTCATGACTTCATGTTTGTAGAATATTTTTTCCTCCATTAATTTAAGCAAGCACTGTCTGAATACAGATAAATACAAGGACTTCTATAGTGTATTAGATGAGGAATCCAGCTGTGTGGTATCTTGTGAGAGGAGCCACGCAAACAACTAAATGACCTGACATGCAAATACAATGATTTCCTTAATTCCTCTCCTAGACCTGCATTGTTTGCCGCTCAGTTACCCTCAATGGGTTTAATTATGTACCCAGTTACCCCATCTGGATTCCATTTCTTCTTGTTGAACCTTGAGTGGATATAAACTTTAAGCATCTTTGCAGTGAGTCTTTGGTGCTGAGCTCTGTGAGTTTACTGATTTTTCTGTTAAGAATCATCTTTTAGTACTTCACTCAGATGCTAAGTCTTATTTGGTGTTCCTTGTTTCATATATTAGATTGAACTATTGGCCTATCTGTACTGTCTCGTTGCCAGACTTAGAATTGTAGATTTCTTTGCTATCCACCTCACTTATCTCTTTCCAAGCAAGGGAGTTTTACCACTCATTCCTCATGTGAAAATTTTGCAACTTTGGTCATTTTCCCTAATGTGGAATTCAAGATGTGTTTGAAACAGGAATTTACACTGGAAACAATTTTATTTTTTATTTCTTTCCTAATAGTTTCCACCATTTGTTTTGATTTTTTGACCACTACTGAACTGGTGTCAGTTTTTCTTTACTACAAAGTCTCATCTCTGACGTAGTAGCCAATGCAGGGTGCATATGTTATATGTTTGCTTTTTTTCCAATCACTTTAGACTTGTCTACACTGAGATTCATTTTCCATGCTACTGCATGGTTTCTTGATGTCATAAGCTCTGTTTTTGAGGGTCTTTCTGCAGTTCTGCATGGTCTGGCTATATGTCCTCATTATCTAGAATAACTCCATACTATCAGCAAATTTTCTGCACTTACTGCTCACATCTGGTTCATTTATGAATATGTTGAACAGCACAAATCCCAGCACAGACCATTAGTGAGCTGTCATGACCTCTAGTGACAATTTATTTTTACCCTGTTTCCTGACTTTTACCCACTTACTTATCCGTTCAAGGTCTATTTGACTGTTTAGTTTCTTTAGAAGTCCTGAATGAAGGGATGTGTCAAGAGCCTTGTGGAAATCCAGTGAGACTAACTGAATCATCTTTATCCACATGCTTGTACACCCTTTCAGATTAGGTCAATAAGTTTATAAGGCAAAACTTCCTAAAAATAAACCAATTCACTCATTCCAACTAAATCACATTTATGAAAGTATTAACCAATTCAGTTCTTCACAATGTTTTCTACTAATTTGTTAGTAGTTATTCAGAGTTCCCCTAAGAAAATTTTTAAAGAATTAACATGGCATTTACTACCTTCCATCTTCAGGTGTTCAGGAGGTTTTAAAAGACACCGGTATTAGGCTAATGCATTCTTAAGTTGTCTTAGAGCTCTTTGATGAACACTGGTGGATTCCCACAATTAGTTACGGTTCATTTTATGTTTGTTCCATGGCATCTTCTGCAATGACTTTATCTGATGAGTCCTCCACAAGTAAGAGTTAGGCCATGGGGAATAAAGTTTCTTTCATAGTATAAGACTAATGTGAAGAATATTTTTTTTTTAGCTTCTCTGCAATGGTCTTGTGTTCCCTAAGCATTCTATTATGTATTTTGGCCTTACAGATTCTCTAGGAGCCTTTTCTCGTTTTTGTGTTTGAAGACAACTTCAGTACTGGATTTCATCATTTTTTATATCTGTTCCACAAATTATTTGTGGACTTCCTCATTGTACTTCTGCATTTAATCTGCTATAATGTTTTTTTCTGTTTTCTTAAGTTGAACATGCTATCAGATTTATTTGAAAACTGTCTTCTTGTTTCTACTAAGAAATTGCCATGAAAACACTTCTGGCTTCAGAGCAATCAGTAAATGGTAAAAACTATTTACCATTGCAAATGGGTTCTGTTTATATTCTGAATAAGGAGGACATACATATTTTAATGTAGAATAAAATGAAAACACACATAGAAGAATCCATTTTCATTTTACAAGGTAGGTTTATGTTCTGATACTTATTTTTCCTGAAGAGAATTTCATTATTACCATTAGCTAGTTGTAAAAACTTGATATTAAAATGACAGATGTGTCAGAACTTTGAACAGATGGCTAAATCTGACATTTGTAAAGCTATTATTTTACTACGCCACAATGAGTGTTGTTATTTCTACTAGTGTAACAGGATTGGATGCTAACCTGCAAGGAGAATTTTTTTGAGTATTAAGCAATTTAATTTTCCATAATGGTATTAAACCAGAATACCAACAGAAAAAAACAATGGCCTTTCATAATTCTAAGATAACTGGGAGATGAAAGATCTCAAAATTTCTGGATTCAAGAATTTTTCAGACCTGAGCCTCCTTCTGTTTCCTGTGTTAAATTGGAGGATTTTATTATTGTTGTTGATGGTGATTTTTTTCTGACTGCCAATTGCACTTTGGAGTGCCCTTCAGTAAATTGTCTTAATTGCAGCCACAGTGCAACAGTGATATTGTGGGGCTCATATCAGCCCCAGAAGGGAAAATATGCTGTAGATACAAAATGAGACAAAGAAAAAAGAACATTCTAAAATTATACCGTTGCTAACACTCATGCTCATATTTTAATTTTTCTGTATTCATTTTTGTTTGTAAATTTATTTAATCCAGTTTCACCTCCACATAATTCATTATGCTAAATTGTATACCAATTAATAATTTTTCTTCTACCAAACTGCATTATCATGGCTGCATAATGTTCACAGTACATCCATACTTCTGAGTAACAAGGTCTGTAACATTTTTTGTAATCCATTATTGGTACATTGTAATACCACTTAATAGCATAACACATGTTTTAAGCCTCTTCCAGCTGGCATGGTCAGCTACTGCTAACTCCCAAGTTCCCAGATAATGTGAATGTGATGACCGTTCTCTGTTGCAGAGATACAGGAGTGCATAGCAATGGAGCTAATCACTAGTTCTGTATCTATAATGTTCCTGTAAAGATTTGTCACAATGACATGGATAGAGGAGGCCTGACTCTCATTTAAAATGCCAACTCTCTACTTCTCTGCAATTTCAACCCTTTTTAACACAAACCAGGGGATTATAATGAGTACTAGCAGAAAGGATAATCAGGCCAAGATGATGTAAGAATATGGGGAAACATTAATGGAACTTTTTTTTTTTTTTTTTCTGGCAGACAAAGCAGTGATTTACATGTGTATATGGGTATATATCTGATGTCTTTCTTTCCAGACAGTCTTTACAACTTTAGAATCATAGAATCATAGAATAGTTTGGGTTGGAAGGGACCCTAAAGGTCACCTAGTCCAACCCCCCTGCTGTGGGCAGGGACATCTTCAACTAGAGCAGGTTGCTCAGAGCCCCGTCCAACCTGACCTGGAATGTTTCCAGGGATGGGGCATCTACAGCCTCTCTGGGCAACCTGTGCCAGTGTTTCACTACTGTCATCCAAATATAAGAAGACACTTATAAGGTGAATGGATTAAAAGAACCCGTAGGTCAATTAAAAAGACAAGAAGATTTTTCAAATTAACATATGTGTAAAGACTTGAAAGAAATATTAATGATGGATAATATGAAATCTCCAATGCTAGTCTAACAAAGAAAGACAAGAATTTTATTAGTGGAAATATTAATATGTTCCTGTCTTGTCTGAAAAAAACAGTAGTTTAAGAGATAAAAATGTCTCAAACGTAAGTATTCTGGTATCCACAAAAAAAAATCAATTTGTATTGATTGTATAACAATTTGATTGTTATACAAGTATGGCATAATAAAGAAAAATCTGGGAAAAAATGTTTCAGTAGGTGCATTAAAATCTTGATTAATAGAAGCATCCTTGATATCATAGCCACATTCATTATAAATGTTAGCTTTATTTTTCATTAATTATTTTTTTGTTGTGGTTCTAAATGAAGCATTCTGGATCAACAGAAATCCTTATTATTTTACCGTATAATTGGAAAATAGCTACACTTAGTCCTAAGATACCTCTGCTAAAGATAACATGTTATGCTAGGGTTTCACATTTATTTTTGTGAAATTAAAATTCAAATTACATTTATAAAATACAAACACTCAAATAAGAGATCTGGGGTAAGGTTTCTGGCAGAATATTTTTATTTAGCATAAAGTTATTTCTAAGGCCTTACCAGTTTCACCTATGTAGATATCTGCATCTTGATTAATCAACTACATTTTCTTTATAATTCAAGGAAATACATATTACTTTCAAAACAAAGTTCTTCTAACCATTTTAGATAACTATATTATGATGAGATGAATCATGTTCTAGAAATGCCCATTTTTATTTATGGAATAAAACCTCTAGCTGGCAATCTCAGATGTAGATGTCTGCATCACAGAAATAGATGAGATAAATCCCACTGTATTTGACTTATCTCAGTGGAAAAGAATATGAATTGCTACATAATTCGTACTAAGCATCTTGTGTTGTGGAAGGAAATTATCAATTGTATTAGAAATAGTGGAGCTAAAGATAACTTTTTGTTGTGTATGATGACTGCAAATGTTACATCTATTTCCTCTATTCTATAGCATCATTTTTAAAGTGAGGCAAGTGTTAAGATTCTGCCTGAAGAAGCCTAAGGAGGAAGAGGGCTGCCTAAGTTATTCCTGCTCCATTAAATTAGAAGTGCCCTGAGCCTGTTCTCTGCCAGTAGTCACATAATGAGCGGTACCCATACTGCTAAACATGCTGGTATACACAGCATCAGTAGATACATCAATATTATATTTTGATAAAAGTCCCTGGCCCACACAAACTCCTGAACCATGCCCAGGAATTGCATGGAAAATTGTTAACAGAATGGACAAAGATCAGGCCAAGGTCTGTTCTACAAGTTTGACTTAGATCAAGTTCCAGAGTTATGGGATATCCCCTAACACAATTTGTACCGCTACCGTAGATATTCCTTTAGATCCCATTAATACCTCTGATCCATACTTATAAAATGGGAATAATGAATGCATCATACTTTTTTATGCCATACCTTGTTTCTTGCTTGCATTTTGGATATAAATATAGTGGAAATGAAGAGTGCTTCATGGCTCAGTCTTGTTTATTAACTTGCCGCCACCTATAAGAAATATGACCACATATTTTTATATTCACAAGCCCAGTCACTCCAATCTATCAGAAAGAGTGTACTTTCGGGGAGAAGGAGACAGGAAAGATTTTGATATGTCTCCCTCTGATAAGGGTTGCCAGCAGTCACCACATAAAAGAAGAGAAAAAAAAAAACCAAAAAAACCCCACAGGTGGAAAGGGAGGTTAAAATTAAAATAAGAATTCAGGAAACACAGAATATTCTCAGCAAGGGTATGGTTACTGTCAGAACGTTTTGGCATAAACCACAAACAAACCTTTGTAAAACCCAAACCTTGATATTTTTTGACAGGAGAAAATGATTGGCTGGAGAGAAGAAGAAGGAATTATTGGGGAATGTTAAAAAACAACACCTTCAACGCATGTTCAGTTAATAAGTTACATCAAATTCAAGTTTCCTAGGATAAACAAGCTGGTACATGTGCTTCCTAGAATACCATATATCATATTCAAGAATATTTTTTTCCTATCCATAGCTAAATTATATAGAATGTTCAATGGTCATAAATGTTATATTCCATAAAAATTAAGTCACTTTTTACCAAATTTTTGCAATTATAAAGCGGTGACTTTTTTACCAGAGTACTTTTTGGTAAGGTTTTTTTTCACTGTTCAATATCAAACTTTAATAGAAAGTATAGAAAAACATAGGGAAGTATAGAGTAAGGAAAATGGTTTCAGTTTTGGCAAATAAAATATAAATATAAAATGTTCAACAATTTTTTTAAACCTAATTAAAATGAACTTTAATTAAACTGATGGCTGAGATTTTCTTTTTAATATGTCTAATGCTTGTTCTTCAGCTGTTACTCAAAAATGTTTTTTAAGATTTTATGTTAGTATAATTTGACTATACAGCTTCATAGGGGTTTTAGAACTGCTCTTGATTTTTTTGGATAAAGATGACTTGGAGTAGATACTGTACTTTAGAAGAATTTGAGCTAAGTCCCTTTTTACAACTCCTTTATAGCATTTTCCAGTAACAGTTTTTTAACTTTCTTTGCTTATTGAGGAAAAGTTGTAACTGAATTTTAGATCATATCACTTAGATAACTGTAAAATCTATTTTCTGAGTCACATACTGCAGATTATTTCCACTTAATTCATAATCCTACCTTTTTTTGATCATATTATATGTTTATTTTCTTGGTGACATGGTTTTTTCTTTCTTGCTTATTTGTTTGTTTGTTGGTTTTTGGTTTTTTTTCCCCCCCCGGTATTATTTGCAATACACACACACACACACAAAGGGTACAAATAAAATAAATGTCTAATATATACTACCCCTGAAGTGTAACATTAATACTAAATGTGTACCACAGGTTAAGAAAAATGGATACAATAGGCTATTATTTGACACTTAGTCCAAAATTTTTAAAGAAAAAGTAGACATTTAATTTAACTTGTAAAATATTTTCCTGATTTTATACAAATTACATATTCTTGGTCTCTAGGTCATCCATGAAAGTTCTAGATCAGAACTTTGAGTTTCTTTGAGTTGAAATGTGACATATTTATTTTTTCTAACATAGTAAACATAAATCTTAGGATGCTGAAACATCTTCTCAAAAGCATTGAAAATTCTGTCTATCATGTTTGGGTTTGGGGGATTTTTAGCAAAAATGCCTTAGGAATAACCACTATAAACATTTAAACCAATTGAATCTAGTCTTCTTTAGAAGCATATTTCCCAGCTGATATTGTAGGACTGTCTTTCAACTGATTTCAGGAGGAATCTGAATTAGGCCTTAAGTTACTAATGATTTCTTTTTACTGTAGTACTCTGTTTCACTATGGATTTACAGCCCTTTGGTGACACCACTGAGACAGCAGGGGCAAAATGTTAACACTCACTTCTGACATAAATCTTTAAGAAGAGAAAGAATCTTGTCCTGCTCACTTAGTTATAGAAAACATTCCAGCCGAAGATTGAAGTGCTAGCTTTGGAACACTTAAATAAATAAACTTGACCAATATTTTTGTAAGTAAATAAGAATAAATTGTGTTTTCCCCAGATATTCATCTTTTGTTCAAGAATAAAATTCCTTAATTGGTGGAAAACAAAGCACACTTCCTCAAATCAGTAGTATGTCAATTTTGGAATTACATGCAGTGTCTGCAGTCTGACTCACACATACAAATCAGCTGAAAAAGGATTATTGTTTATTTTTTAATGAATCAGAGTTTTGATGTATAGTCCCCAAGGTGATTTATAGTTTATAATTTTCTACATATTTTACTACTTGTTAATGATAAAATATGTATTTAGGGAGAACAAGAGATAAAGGTAAAACTGAATAAATTTTTGTTGCAGAATTTACTTGAAATATCTTGCCCTTTTAATGTCCTTAAATATGCCCCAGACCCCTTGTATAAGTTCATCTGTCTTCTCTCAGCAGTACAGTCCATATGTCTCTTAATATCAACAAATTAACAGGAATAGTTATACCAAGCAGTCTGACAAACTATTGTCTCTATTTGAGGGAACAATTTATCCCTATGAATTGCAGTAAAAGGCAATTTTGTCTAATTACACTGAGCATATTGAAATGTTAGCTTTTCCCTCACGGGTACTAACACCAGATTTGTAATTGTTGATGGTACTGAATTTAAAATGTCCCTCCATTTGGGAATTAGAAGACCCAAGTTTGCTCTTGAATATGACCCTTACTTGTTAATGTCTGAAATATCCTTACTGTGTTCTTACAACTGTCTTTATGCTACCATGAGAGAAAGACTTCATTTTTTTGAAAAGTTTCCAAGTTTCAGTTTTAATCTGTTTTACTTGATAATCCGTACACTTTATTAATCTAGTATAGAAATAAAAAATTTCAAAAGTGCAAATATTTTATAACAACTTTTTTGTCATTTTTTTAACTGATGATTCACTGAAGAGATCATACATGAAGGTACACAGTCACCCCTATGTACACGCCTTCACCCATACAGACCTGGATAACAAGCTATGAGGTATTTGTTTTAGGTTAATGAAGTAACCTTCCCTCAGAAAAAAACATGCAATTTACATTGGCGTTCCCCTAATAGTATCCCAACCATGCTGTCTTTTTCACAAAAGTCAGGGAGAAAGACAGCAAAAGAGAGAGAAAGAGAAAGAGAAAACAAAGTATAACAGCACACAAGGTGCTTCCCCATCCAAAACAGTATTTCCACTTATTGAACTATGTGGTGGTAACTGAGTTTTCTAAACAAAAGAAAACATGGTGTTCATGGTAAAATTGTTCATCAATATGATCTGAAGAGTGGAATTTCAGCCAACCAAATTTTACTGAAAGAATTATTTGTCAAATACAGCTTTTTAATTTTATTTCATAAACTGATCCATTAGTTAGTGATGCGCCGAGGCCAACTGGATGAGGTTCAACAAGGCCAAGTGCCGGGTCCTGCACTTCGGCCACAACAACCCCATGCAGCGCTACAGGCTTGGGAAAGAGTGGCTGGAAAGCTGCCTGGCGGAAAAGGACCTGGGGGTGCTGGTTGACAGCCGGCTGACCATGAGCCAGCAGTGTGCCCAGGCAGCCAAGAAGGCCAATGGCATCCTGGCTTGTATCAGAAACAGTGTGGCCAGCAGGAGTAGGGAAGTGATCGTGCCCCTGTACTCGGTACTGGTGAGGCCGCACCTTGAACACTGTGTTCAGTTTTGGGCCCCTCACTACAAGAAGGACATTGAGGTGCTGGAGCATGTCCAGAGAAGGGCAACGAGGCTGGTGAAGGGTCTAGAGAACAAGTGTTATGAGGAGCGGCTGAGGGAACTGGGGTTGTTTAGCTTGGAGAAACGGAGGCTGAGGGGAGACCTCATCACTCTCTACAACTACCTGAAAGGAGGTTGTAGCGAGGTGGGGGTCGGTCTCTTCTCCCAAGTAACTAGTGATAGGACGAGAGGAAATGGCCTCAAGTTGCGCCAGGGGAGGTTTAGATTGAACATGAGGAAAAATGTCTTTACTTGAAAGAGTGGTGAAACATTGGCAGAGGCTGCCCAGGGAAGTGGTTGAGTCACCATCCCTGGAAGTATTTAAAAGACGTGTAGATGAGGCACTTAGGGCCATGGTTTAGTGGGCATGGTGGTGTTGGGTTGATGGTTAGACTCGATGATCTTAGAGGTCTTTTCCAACCTTAATGATTCTATGATTTTGTGATTCTATGATTAATTTTATAGCAGTCCATATGTAGCTGCAAGAAATAGCTAAAAATAAAAAAATAATATTAGAAATGGAGCTTTATTGTATTCACCCTTTCATGTGATAATGTGCTTATGAAATAGAGAAATCAAGCAAAAACTACAGTGGCCCACCCAAAGCTAAAGATCTCTTAGTAATTAGCTCAGCAATATAATTAATAAAATGAACTATTTTAAAGAATAAAGGAAACCAAATATTTTTAATATTTCTGACTAATTTATCAATACCTAATTTCTAATGTAGGCTGTCATTTGTTAATTTTTACAATTAAATTACTTATTTTTCTTCTAGCTTGCTATTTAAAGCAAAAAAAAAAAACAGCCCTCCTATTAAGTGAAGGGATGCTTAGAACACTCTTAAGGAGTACCAACCTTATTAAAAAGTAGTATAATTTAAAGAGACAAGCATGCCCCATTAATCCAGGATCTAGTGATCTAGTAAGACTAGATCTTTTCTTCTTATTCAACTCAAAAAAGTAGTCATCATTCTTCTACTGATAAATCTTTAGGATTGAATACATTGCAATGTCATTTTTTTATATATCTTTCAAGCAAATCCATAGGCCTTCTCTTTATTTGAAATGAAACAGAATAGCAATAGAACCTTTACATGCCTCTAGTTAAATATGGGAAAATACCAGATAAGTATCAGGAACAATTTTACTCATTTAAAGTTTTAAGGTAGGAGGAACAGTAATTTAACATTCAGAGAAGGTTGTTGCTCAAATCATGCTCCTATTTTAATGTATATTATATATTTCTGTATTTATCCATATACATACAAGACAGATCATTCTATTCTTTGTTCCTTGCATTGGGAACAATATGCTTTCAAGTGTCAACAAATATAATCTTTGTGCAACTGCACTTTCATGGACTTCTATCCAGTAGCACAGATTCAAAGGAAGATCAGTAAAACTATAAGAAGTCACAGATTGAATGGAAAAGCTGAGATAAGTACAGACACAAGCTGTTGTCCAAATTCTAAATGGATCTTTTTTGATGCTTAGGAAAGTTTTCCTTGTTGTTTTAATTTTTTTTCTCCATTATTATTACCAGTAATATTTTTACTTCTCCCACACTTATCTTTGACATAAGGATTGATGGAGATAAGAGGTAAAAAGATTGCTATGATATCTCTCTTAAATATATATATGTACTATTTTTGGCTGAAATGTGTCTGTAAAAATGGAAATATTTCTCTCTAGGTTAATCAGCAGTTAAAAAAACCCATCAAACTGTATTAAAAAAAAAACTATGAAAACAAGGAATAAGAATGAGAAAAACTTGCAAACCACACTGAGAAAGCCCAGATGGAAATATCTCTATGGCAGCCATTTAAAAAAAACAACAAACAAACACCACCACCACCACCACCCCTCAAAAAAAAAAGAACATGTGAAAATGTGTTTCATGATAACCTCTCCTTTAGTTGGAAAATAGAATTGAATTTTTCCCTCTATTTACTTGTCATCTTTCTCAGTTATGTTTTAAAATATAAGAGGCAGAATGTGCTAAGGCTTCCTCTAGGGCACAGGATGGTTAGCACAAATAAAATAGACCCTTCTATTAATTACTGCCCTTGCTAATTCATCAGATAATTCAGGTAAGGTTTTGTGCATCAGACTGAAGAGGCCATTAGAGTCACATTACACAGTGTAAGCAGGACAAGCCTCAGCTGCCTCAAAGAACATTCTCTTGATAAAAATGTGAAAGAGGAAGGATGATTTCCAGGGTGTTCTGGGCTTCTAGTAAGAGTATGAATTAAAATGTCTGTCAATGCACTTCTATTTCACATTCTTTATTGATTTAAATTCCCAGTGGCTTAAAATGGTATTGCATGTGCAGCCCAGTCCTCCCTGTAGCAGGCAGGTTGGAATGAGAGGAAAAACAACCATTTCCTAAAGTTATACCTCTCCATGTAATGGAGGTGTCCTGGTTTCAGCAGGGATAGAGTTAGTTTCCTTCCTAGTAGCTGGTGCAGTGCTGTGTTTTGGATTTAGGGTAAGAACAATGTTGATAACACACCGATGTTTTAGTTGTTGCTAGGTAGTGCTTACACTACTCAAGGACTTTCCAGCTTCTACCGACTGAGCTAGGCTGGAGGGGCACAAGAAGCTGGGAGGGGGCACAGCCAGGACAGCTGACCCAAACTGGTCAAAGGGCTATTCCATACCATGTGACGTCATGCTCAGTATATAAAGCTGGGGGAAGAAGAAGGAAGGGGGGGACGGTTGGAGTGATGGCGTTTGTCTTCCCAAGTAACCGTTATGTGTGATGGAGCCCTGCTTTCCTGGAGATGGTTGAACACCTGCCTGCCCATGGGAAGTAGTGAATTAATTCCTTTGTTTTGCTTTGCTTGCGTGTGTGGCTTTTGCTTTCCCTATTAAACTGTTGTTATCTCAACCCACGAGTTTTCTCACTTTTACCCTTCTGATTCTCTCCCCCATCCCACTGAGGGGGGGAGTGAGCGAGTGGCTGCGTGGTGCTCAGTTGCCAACTGAGGTTAAACCACGACAGGAGGAAAGTATTTCTGAAGAATGTATTTATGTCCCTCTGTGTGGAAATGACAGAAATATTGATAAGAGGTTACTGAATAATAAAACCACTGAGATGCCCAAGTGCTTAATTTCAAAGGATGCTGGAAGAAGTCATAGAGCTCCTTCAGCACTTTGAATCTCTACTGATATTAACAGAAAGGGTGAAAGAGTGAGAGTTTGAGGTTTTACTAGCTTGTGCCACATACAATTTTAAAGGAAGAACTATTGTTAGCAAAAGAAGTAAAGTTATAAAGGCATACACAGGAAATATCTGGGAATCTTGAAGGCACTGCAGTTATTGATCTTTTCAAAGTAAACATTTTTCCTACAGTGTTATTTAAACCCTGGTTTCTAGAAGGCAATCACTGATCTGCATGATTGCAAAAATGTAATGATAATAGTGAAAATATAATTTAAT
The DNA here is from genome assembly GCA_027474245.1 of Spheniscus humboldti. Taxonomy (NCBI): domain Eukaryota; kingdom Metazoa; phylum Chordata; class Aves; order Sphenisciformes; family Spheniscidae; genus Spheniscus; species Spheniscus humboldti. The sequence goes on along the minus strand of CM049887.1, from coordinate 57,790,584 downwards.
GCATACTGTTCTAAATCCATATTGTACACAAAACTTTAAGATTTCTTTTTATCTGAAATGTATTTCCATCTTGATTTTGATTCTTGTGTAAAGTGATCAAATATTTTCATTTATCTTCCTCTTATTTCACTACCTGACAGTAGGTCAAGCAATGCAATGTATTTTCCTCATTATAGTGCACGTCTCTCATGAGTAGAAATATTGTAGTCCAAACTCAGCTGAAAACAGTTGTAATATTTAATAAAAATACATGTCTCCATATAGGTATACTAGTAAGTATGCTTTGCATTTTTTCCCATCACACATGGAAGAAATGTTATTGCTGTTACAACCTCGTTAATCAGTGCATCGGTTAAGCAAAAAGTTCCATGTTAGGCTGCTTAAAAATGTTTCATAGACTGCTGCATGCCAAAAAAAAGCACTCTGGAAAGCCTCTTCCTCTGTCCCAGCTTTTTGTCACCTATTACCCTATTCTGAGAACTGTATTAGCATCCTAATATTTCCTAAAGCAATTCATACTTTTACATCATCATATGTAGCTGTCCACTTGTCCTGGTTTCGGCAGGGATAGAGTTAATTTCCTTCCTAGGAGCTGGTACAGTGCTGTGTTTTGGATTTAGGGTGAGAACAAAGTTGATAACGCACCGATGTTTTAGTTGTTGCTAGGTAATGCTTACACTAGCCAAGGACTTTTTAGTTTTCCATGTTCTACCGACTGAGAAGGCACTAGAAGCTGGGAGGGGGCACAGCCAGGACAGCTGACCCAAACTGGCCAAAGGGCTATTCCATACCATGTGACGTCATGCTCAGTATATAAAGCTGGGGGAAGAAGAAGGAAGGGGGGGACGTTTGGAGTGATGAGTTTGTCTTCCCAAGTAACCGTTACGCGTGATGGAGCCCTGCTTTCCTGGAGATGGCTGAACACCTGCCTGCCCATGGGAAGTAGTGAATTAATTCCTTATGTTGCTTTGCTTGCATGTGCAGCTTTTGCTTTACCTATTAAACTGTCTTTATCTGAACCCACGAGTTTTCTCACTTTTACCCTTCCGATTCTCTCCCCCATCCCACTGTGGGGGGAGTGAGCGAGTGGCTGTGTGGTGCTTAGTTGCCGGCTGAGGTTAAACCACAACAATCCTTTTTGGCACCCAACATGGGGCTCGAAGGGTTCGAGAAAATGACAGGTTTGATTGGAATGTGCTAGATCAAATTTATACCTGTTATACAGCTATTAATTGGCAGGCTCCTGTGCTTGCCATGGGGCTTGCTTGCCTTACTGTATATTAGAGTCTAGTGCTCGTTAGTGGCTGCTTTTTGCTTTCGCTGCTTGTTGTACTGCTGTACCGCTTATCATCATATTCTACTGTGCCTGGGAACATTTTGATAACAGCAAAGGCGATGTGCCTGGGCTGGCAGATGGCCAGGGCATTGCTGCTGTTTCTGTGCTGCTGTACTGGACAGGCTGGAACTCCAGTGTGAACTCGAGTCGAAGGGACTGTGACCTGTGGATGAGTCCATGTGGGAGCAGGACACCCCAAAGCATCTGTGGCCATGGATAAGCCCATACCAGAGCAGGTACATCTCAAAATGTCTGTGGCCGCAGTTACGTTTGTGCTACAGCAGGTTTACTTCTGAAGGGACTGTGGCTGCGAGTAAGGCCACGCTGGAGCAGGTATATCTCTGAAGACATTGTGGCCCATGGAGAAGGCCATGCTGGAACAGGTGCATCTCAAAGTGACTGTGGATAAGTCTATGCTGCAGCAGGTGTACCCATGGAGAGACTGTGGCTCATAGATAAGGCTCCACTTGGAGCAGGTACAACCCTAAGGGACTGCAGTCTGTGGATAAGTCCAAGCCGGAGCAGGGGCAAGGGGAGGAGTTCATTGCAATGTTAAACCCTATGGTTTGATCCGAAGGGACCAGGGGTGGAGATTGTAATGGAAATACCTTTAAATTGTTGTAACCCATGATTTGAGTTGCATGTTATAGGAATTACTATAGCAGGAACCATCCGAACCAGTGGAGGACAAGCCTTACAAGAAGCAGTGCAAGTGCAGCAGTGACCTGACCTGAGCTGGCTTTGGCGCCCAGTAACTCACATAGTTGCTGGCAACCACTGTTTTTAGGACTTTCTGATAATGAATCTAATCCATTTTTCAACAATTTTTCCTTTGTGTATAAAAAAGAACTTTCTGTTTCTTTTCATATTCTACCTGCTAATTTCTCTATTCTGAGAAAGTAAACCAAAACCTAAAAAAATTTTCTGTTCACCTTCTCTAGTCATACAGGTTTATACAGTACTTTGCCAGGCTGAGGAAACCTAAGCTATTTATTCTCTCTCTGTGAAAACCATTCCATATCCCTAGTTTTCTCTGACACTTTTCTTTGTTCCTTTTCTAGTTCTTTACTTTCTTTTCTAGACCTAGAAAAGGGGCAGCTGGAATTCTCCCTACTTAGTCTGGTCTGGAATACTAAAAAAAGTTCATTTTCCCTTCTTTATTTACTATAACATAATCAGATCTAATACATTCTTTTTTTTTTTTTTTTTAGATACAATGACTAATACTTCACTGTTTTTAAAGTATAGATGCAATAGAGAAGTATCAAGCACACAATACTCTTATAAATTTGTTATTTAATAAATAAGTCCCTAAGATTTCCTACTTTACCACTTGCTTTTTCATAAATGTGGAATGTTGAGCTGATTTTTCAGATAACTATCCATAATGAACTTAAGATCTGTTTTATCAATGGTAATGGGAAATTTGGATATTGTGTTTTATTATCTTTTATTTTCCTTTTCACAACTAATATTCATTTTCTTCTGTCAGTTGTGCCAAGTCTTTTACTACTAGAAGATTCTTGTGGATTTTTGGCATCATTTTTTTATTCTGTCACTGCTTTTTTCATTGCTTTTTCAAGAAATTTTTTGTTATATTGAAGTACATTGAGTGTATGTTCCAGAGACTAAGCTAGTCAGTTTGTTCTTACCTTTTGTTTACCATCTTTTTGCATTCACTAATCCAAAAGGCATTTCCTTTTATCTGAATTTCTATAATATATCTATATCTACACATACACTATATATTTCTCATTTTGCTAGTAGCTCTTGCCTTATCTTCATTTTCATCTATTAAGTGAGGCTTCTGAATTTAAACAAGAGTAATGGATTTAATTACTAGCCACTTCCATGTGTATTGAAAAATTTGCCTGCAGTGACTTATTGGACAGATATATTAATAACAATTTTTTTCGCATAACTGTAGACATCCTAATACAAATGCATATGTATGGAAATTGACTTAGGCACACATGTATCTACCCCTTCAACATTACAACTTATTTTCTTGTACAAATAGAAGGTAATTCAAGCAGATCTACCTTAAATCTGCCAATTTGTACAAATACAATGTAATCTACACTGATCTACCCTTAAATATGCAAACTTGTGGGCATAGAAAAGCATATGAGAGTCTTCGTGTGTGAGTGTGTGCGTGTGTGTGTAAGTTGAAAACAGCCTGCTTTCTCAACATAGTGAAGGAAGAATTTTTTAAATTAATATGATGTCAACACAGACATGTGAGTTTGATTTTATTGTTTCAAAATATGAAATAAATAAATTGTACAATGAACATTTTAAAGCATATTTCTTCTCTTGTATGGCACTATGAATTATTCTGTTAGAAAGTTTTGGCATGGAGTTTAGAGCAATTATACATTTTTACTTTTTTGTTGTTTTACAAAAGACCAGCAGCTGGAAAAAAATATAATTTTCTAAACATATGTTAAAAATGTATGTAAAACCATACTTATCTATCAGACAGTTGAAGTTAAATCTCCCTTCCACAGATTTCAATGGAGCCAGACAGAGGTCTTAATTTCATTCCACATGTTTATACAAGAAACTACACAATTACGTAAGTGGAACTTAAACAAATATTTGTTGTGATAACATAAGTTGAAAGATGAAAAGTATTGCTACAGGTATAAATCTGTTCCTGAATGCTTATGTCCATGTCATTTTATTCTCTTCAGAAACTCTTTCACCCTCTGTGGCAATATCATTGAAATTACACTGGTGGTAGCAAGGCAGAGTGGTGAGGGATGAAGTTTTTCCCCCAAAGCCACACAGAGTACATGGCCTCAGGAAAAAGTAATTGAGCACTGCCTTGCTTGTAATGTAAATTATCCAGGTAAGGTGCAAAAGGCATGGAACTCTCCATGACAGAATTCCTTGAGTGTGCTGTAAATCACATACTTGCACATAAATTTACATGCACCTGCAAAATGTTTTCCACATAAAATGTGCATGTAAATCATGGAAAAAAATAATGAAATAGCTTTCAGTGAAGTTAAAAATTAGATAAACCTAATCATAAAAACTGGTTGGCTTTTGGGGTGGATTTCTTTTTATTGTTTCAACATTCGTTCTCAGTCGATTCTTTATTTTTGTTAGAGACTGAAGCAATCTTATTTGCTTTCAGCAGGTGAGATAAAGAAGAAAAAAATATCTACAAGAGTTTGTCAGACCTGCAATGTATTAAGATTGCTGCTACAGTGGGAATGATATACTTAGAAACTGAAACTTAGTATTTAAGTGGATGTTGTAGTTTAACCTCAGTCAGCAACCAAGCCCCACACAGCTGCTCACTCACTCCCGCACACTCCCTGGTGGGATGAGGGAGAGAATTGGAAGAGCAAAATTAAGAAAACTTGTGGGTTGAGATGAGAACAGTTTAATAATTAAAATATAATAACAATAGTAATAATAATAATAATAAATAATAAATTGTAATTAAAAAGACAACAACAAAAGAGAGAGAGAGAGGAACAAAACCCAGGAAAAACAAGTGATGCAACCACTCACCACCTGCTGACCGATGTTCAGTCAGTCCCCTAGCAGTGATCACTGTCCCCTGGCCAGCTCCCCCCAGCTTATATACTGAGCATGGTGTCATATGGTATGGAATGTCCTTTTGGCCAGTTTGGGTCAGCTGTCCTTGCTGTGCCCCCTCCCAGCTTCTTGTGCACCTTCAGCCTTCTCAGTTGGTAGAGCATGAGAAGCTGAAAAGTCCTTGACTAGTGTAAGCACTACTTAGCAACAACTAAAACATCAGTGTGTTATCACATTATTCTTACGCTAAATCCAAAACACAGCACTGTACCAGCTACTGGGAAGAAAATTAACTCTATCCCAGCTGAAACCAGGACAGTGGGTAAATCAAAGAGAAAGTACTTTTTGAGAAAATTTTATAAACTTTTACAGGGTGAGAGTATGTTACTCTCCAATGTGTTATTCTCTGTTGAATTACTTGAGCAACTTTACTGCCTTTGCCACTGAAGGTATTGCATATGACTCATAAAAAAGTAAAAATGGTAACATTACAGACTCATCTGGGTTGGTAGGATCCTGAGGAGGTCATCTAGTCCAACCTCCTACTCCAAGCAGGATTAACAGTGCATTCAGACCAAGTTGCTTAGGGTTTTGTTCAGCTAAGTATTGAAAAACTCCACAGATGAAGACTGCACAACCTCTCTGGGTAGCCTGCTCTGCTGCTTAATTATCCCCTGAGTGAAATTTTTATTTCTTTATATCCAGCTGGCATCCTCTTATTTCAATTTAGGACCACTGTCTCTTGTTCTTCTGCTATGCATGTCAGTAGAGGCCCTGCCTCTGTCTTTTCAGTAACCTCCCAACAGGCACTGGTGGGAGCTGCTGTTAGGTCTTTCACAGTGTCCTGGTTTCAGCAGGGATAGAGTTAATTTTCTTCCTAGGAGCTGGTACAGTGCTGTGTTTTGGATTTAGGGTGAGAACAAAGTTGATAACGCACCGATGTTTTAGTTGTTGCTAGGTAATGCTTACACTAGCCAAGGACTTTTTCGTTTTCCGTGTTCTACCGACTGAGAAGGCACTAGAAGCTGGGAGGGGGCACAGCCAGGACAGCTGACCCAAACTGGCCAAAGGGCTATTCCATACCATGTGACGTCATGCTCAGTATATAAAGCTGAGGGAAGAAGAAGGAAGGGGGGGACGTTTGGAGTGATGGCATTTGTCTTCCCAAGTAACCGTTACGCGTGATGGAGCCCTGCTTTCCTGGAGATGGCTGAACACCTGCCTGCCCATGGGAAGTAGTGAATTAATTCCTTGTCTTGCTTTGCTTGCGTGCGTGGCTTTTGCTTTACCTATTAAACTGTCTTTATCTCAACCCACGAGTTTTCTCACTTTTACCCTTCCGATTCTCTCCCCTATCCCACTGCGGGGGGAGTGAGCGAGCGGCTGTGTGGTCCTTAGTTACCGGCTGGGGTTAAACAATGACAGTCCTTTTTGGCACCCAATGTGGGGCTCGAAAGGTTCGAGATAATTACAGGTTTGATTGGAATGTGCTAGATTGAATTTATATGTGTTATAGCTGTTTAGCTATTAATTGGCAGGCTCCTGTGCTTGCCATGGGGCTTGCTTGCCTTACTGTATATTAGAGTCTAACACTCATTACTGGCTGCTTTTTGCTTTCGCTGCTTGTTGTACTGCTGTACTGCTTATCATCATATTCTACTGTGCCTGGGAACATTTTGATAACAGCAAAGGCGATGTGCCTGGGCTGGCAGATGGCCAGGGCATTGCTGCTGTTTCTGTGCTGCTGTACTGGACAGGCTGGAACTCCAGTGTGAACTCGAGTCGAAGGGACTGTGACCTGTGGATGAGTCCATGTGGGAGCAGGACACCCCAAAGCATCTGTGGCCGTGTATAAGCCCATACCAGAGCAGGTACATCTCGAAGCGTCTGTGGCCGCGGTTACGTTTGTGCTACAGCAGGTTTACTTCTGAAGGGACTGTGGCTGCGAGTAAGGCCACACTGGAGCAGGTATATCTCTGAAGACATTGTGGCCCATGGAGAAGGACATGCTGGAATGGGTGCATCTCAGAGTGACTGTGGATAATTCTATGCCGCAGCAGGTGTACCCCTGGAGAGACTGTGGCTCATAGATAAGGCTCCACTTGGAGCAGGTACAACCCTAAGGGACTGTAGTCTGTGGATAAGTCCAAGCCGGAGCAGGGACAAGGGGAGGAGTTCATTGCAATGTTAAACCCTATGGTTTGGTCCGAAGGGACCAGGGGTGGAGACTGTAATGGAAACACCTTTAAATTGTTGTAACCCAGGATTTGAGTTGCATGTTATGGAATTACTATAGCAGGAACCCCTTGTTGCTGGCCAGGCGAGGAGCAAGGGGAGGAGTTCATTGCAATGTTAAACCCTATAACCTGGCCCAAAGGGACCAGGGGTGGAGATTGTAATGGAAATACCTTTAAATTGTTGTAACCCATGATTTGAGTTGCATGTTATAGAAATTACTATAGCAGGAACCACCCGAACCAGTGGAGGACAAGCCTTACAAGAAGCAGTGCAAGTGCAGCAGTGACCTGACCTGAGCTGGCTTTGTGCCCAGTAACTCCATGCAACACCCCACCTCTCCTGTCCTGAGTGATCACCATAACAGATGGAGCCCAAAGTCACGGACTAAATGAACTCAATGGATATTTCATGGACATTTCCGGACATTTTACAGACTTTCCACAAGGGTGGTCCATAGTCTAAGGGAATGATATCTGTATGTTATATCAAAGGATGGAAAGCATAGCGGGTGGTTAATGAGGTTGTACTGGAAAATATGGGACTTGAGCATGACGTAGATGGTATAGAATAAGGGGTGGATACTGTCCTAGTTTCGGCAGGGATAGAGTTAATTTTCTTCCTAGGAGCTGGTGCAGTGCTGTGTTTTGGATTTAGGATGAGAACAATGTTGATAACACACCGATGTTTTAGTTGTTGCTAGGTAATGCTTACACTAGCCAAGGACTTTTTTGTTTTCCGTGCTCTACCGACTGAGAAGGCACTAGAAGCTGGGAGGGGGCACAGCCAGGACAGCTGACCCAAACTGGCCAAAGGGCTATTCCATACCATGTGACGTCATGCTCAGTATATAAAGCTGAGGGAAGAAGAAGGAAGGGGGGGACGTTTAGAGTGATGAGTTTGTCTTCCCAAGTAACCGTTACGCGTGATGGAGCCCTGCTTTCCTGGAGATGGCTGAACACCTGCCTGCCCATGGGAAGTAGTGAATTAATTCCTTGTCTTGCTTTGCTTGCGTGCGCGGCTTTTGCTTTACCTATTAAACTGTCTTTATCTCAACCCACGAGTTTTCTCACTTTTACCCTTCCGATTCTCTCCCCCATCCCACTGCGGGGGGAGTGAGCGAGCGGCTGTGTGGTGCTTAGTTACCGGCTGGGGTTAAACCATGACACACAGCTGGCACTTCTCCAAGCTGAAAAAGACCCAGGCCCTCAGCCTTTCCTCAAAGATCGAGTGCTCCAGCCATGGCCATCCTGGTGGACTTGGTCCAGTTTACTGATATCTTTCCTGTCTCAGGACTGCATGCTGTATTTGTGATGTAGTACAATGACAAAAAAATATTCATGTTCCTCGATCTACTGGCTATGCAGAATTGATTGGAATGAGTTGTGATGTTGAAAAGGGTTGAAAATCAGAACAACTACTCATGTCAGCACGTTAAGAAAGTCTACTTAAAATGATTCTTCCTTGAGTTCTTAAAGCAACACAGATTATTTTACAATATTATTTTTATATTAAAAGATTAAGAGCATGAGGTTTCATGCCTATTTTTAGTTTATTCTGATTTCCCTTTGACAACTTTGCCTTTGAGCAAGATTCTACCTCAATATTTAGCTTTATCAGTAATATAAACTGTGAGAATAAATGTGCCTAAGTACCCTCCTAACTACCAGCCTCTATTTCCAGTAAAATCACTTAATGCCGTTAAAAATTTTTCAAATACAGCAATGTTACAGCAGAAAGCTATCTTTCTTTTTTAAAGCACTTTTAGACAGAGGTGTATGCACATGTGCATGTGTGGGCATTTGTGAGTTCAAGTGTATGTGCATGTGCAGGCATTATATAATGTTTGCAATGTTTTTGGCAGATGCACAAACTAAGCCTTAAATGTCATTATTAGTCGATTCATACACATAACTAATAACATTCTTTAAATCTGTTTGGAAAAGGTTAATGGCAATGAAATTTCACTGAAAAATAGAAATAACAATTTGATGAGTGTACCTAAGATGCATTGTGACCTTCTACAGGCACAGGCCATTGAGTCCTGTCTGCTTGGAAAAGAGCCATCATAAATAAATCACAATTAGTATAATAAATAGAATCATAATTAGAAGTGTTACAGCATATTGGCATTAACAAGAACCTTAATTCAAATTAAAACATAGTCATCACTGCAAGGGAATACTGCAAAGGAAAAAAAATAATGATGAAATTACATATAAAATTAACTACAGAATTTCTATTCAGAAGAGATGCATGTAGGTGAGTATATTTTTTTATATACAGTCTTGTCAGTCACAGAGTGTATACTGTACTTATTGCCCTTCAGCAAGCTCCAAGATGCTGGTGTACCTCTGGTGGATATTCTTGGCTAACAGCCAATTTCCCACCCAGCTTCTCACTCAGAGTTTACTGTAGGTTTACAGCATATATACAGTTCCTCTCTGCTGCTCCTCCCTCCTCCCACACTTTTACCCTGATCCAGTACAGACTTTCCACAGGACACAGTTTCCTTCAGGAAATACACACCTTCTCCAGTCTGGGGTCCTCCATGGGCTGCAGTGTGAGTATCTGCTCTGGCACCATGGAGCACCTCCTCTTCCTCCTTTTCTGACTTTGGCATTCCCTCTGCTTTTTCTCAGCTAGTTCCCTCCTCCTCTGCCTGTCCAGTGTTTTTTTGCCCTTTCTTAAACACACTTTCCCACAGACACTACCAGCTTGGCTGCTGGTCTCAGCTGTGTCCTGTGGTGGGTCTGTTGGAGCCAGCTGGAAACAGCCATGTCTGGCATGGAACAGCCCCTGGCCTCTTCTCACAGAGGCCACCCCTGCATTTCCCCACTCCTGCTACCAAAACCTTGCCACCTATACCTAATACAGTACCATTTTTCAAACATAATATTTCAAGAGAAAAAAAAAATCTCTGATGATTTGGGTGATGTTTCTTATTTCATTCACTGATGCTTTGAAAAGTATGGTTAAGCATTCTTATATATGCTGCTTCTTCCTTGTACTACTTTTACTATATTTTGCACATACACTAACAAGTTATTAAAGAGTTAACTCTAAAAATGGTATTTCAGCAGATCCCTCCAAATAAGTAAAATAATGGTGGAACAAAAATGCCTGTGAAGACATTGAGAAAGAAAGCCTATAGGGGACACCAGGTTCTGAATCTGTATTACTAGAAATGTGTGCTCATGTAAAGGTATTGGACAGGATGGTCTTGTGAATACCTTAAGTGTGCAGCAGAATAAATTAGAGTTGAAAATAAGCTCAGCCCTAGGATTTTTTGCTACATGGCCCTCCTGATATCTACCAGAGCAGTCTCATTGCTGAGACACAGAATATATATCAAGTAGGTATTGAGGACAACCTCATCCTTTCCCCTACTTTTTCATTGTTTCTGTGCAAAATTTCTGACCCTCGAGTGTTAGACTTACAGAGTTTCATGTGCCAGCTTTAAAGGAACAGGTACCTTGTTTAGCAGGTAAATCTGAAACAGCCCATTATGTTCTGTCATGGGATTTTCCTAATCCCCCCCTCCTAATAATTTATTCCTGCCATCAAGATTTAGGGCTTCAGCTAATCAGTATTAATTTGCATACTTCACTTTGACTTAAGTTGGACTACTCTTGTAACTCAATTCTCAACCTATATTAAAGTATATTACTTTCCATATTACTTTGATAAGCTGTATGTCAGAAATTACTTAGTTCAAATGTTTTAAGCAAAAATCCTGATCAAAGTGATTTATGAATTTATTAATGACAAGTTATTAGCTGGCAGTCAGTGAACCATACATTCAGGATCAATATCAGCAATACAACATACAAACCACAACATTCGTTTTACACAATGTTACTAACCACTTGGGTACTGTCACTGTGCTCACCTGGTGCAGGCTGCTCTCAGTGACCCATAAGGAGGCTATGCCACCAAGCCTGGGCAGTGTTTGGGTGCCCTGGGGTGACTGCCAGCAGGGACATACCTCTGTGATGCTTCCTTCCCGAGATCTCTATCCCCATGTTAGAAATGCTCGTGCTTCTTTCATACTTCTTATCCGGCTGATTCCTCTTTCGCTTCAAAAGTTGTTTTGGTATTTCCCAGTTACTGTTGAATCCAGCTGATGATCAACATTAGTTTGGGGCTGATGCTTGTCTTCCTCTTTAAGAAGACAAGTTTTTGGCAAGTGCCCTCAGGACAGCTTTGTTTATTCAGTACAGACACACACAGACACACACAATGGTTGAACTCAGTTTTATCTTAAGCGCTGTTTTTATGCAGGCCAATTGCTACGGGTGGGCCCTGTAGGCACCCCCACATCCTCCTTCCCCAACCATTTTTTTGTAATTTGCAAGTTATCCTAAGGTTACCATAGAGGAATGATTATGCAAAGAAATGTATGAGAAGTAGGATCCTTTTGCTCTCTTTCTCTTCTCAAACCTGTGTGCACACATACACACACAGACACACATGCATTTTTAGCTCTCTGGGAATATTTGAAATATTGTACTAATAGAACTGGAGTTGATGACCTAAGATAATGTCATAAATTAAAACATGTAATACCATTTAAACTTAAAATTTAGGTAATTTTACTTAGTTGTGTCTAGCCATCACCTGTGGAATCAGGAAAATTAAGTTTCATTTCATTGTGTTGTAAATGCTGCAAAATATTTTATAAATTCATAAAGGGGAATGGGAAAGAAATAATAAGAACATCTTACTTTTCATCCATTTTTTTTTCAGAATATTTCTCAAGAATGCACACAGTTCTGTAAGGAAAACAAATCTTAATTAATTTAATATCTAACCAAAGGAGACCTTTTTACAAAATTTAGAGACAACAAAATATCGTCATTGTGAATTTTATATATTTTATTGACTTTTTCTATATTTTAATATATTTTATAGATTTTTTGAGCTGATCCAGCTGCACTTTGAATGAAAGAAAGTGGATGACATGTTTTTGTGCTCCTCTAAAGGCACTGTTGTGTCATGTAGCACCAGTCAGGTCAGTGTTAATGGGAAGAAAGAAGTTCTTCAAGTGCAGTACCATTTATCTCACTGATGAACACTACTAAACTTCACATGAGAGGAAAGACCAGACATCATAAAGGAATACTGATAAAGATACATAGTTTTTTTTTTCCTGCCAGACTGATAAATGTGTTTATGATCATGTATTTAGAAAGTATCCAATAAATGGATAGATTTAGAGCCATGAACCTCTCAAAACTATATGTTACTGAAGATTATTTTTTTCTTCCCTTTTTCTTGTAACTGTAAAATGTAGGTAAGATTAATTGATATTTTGAAATCTCATCAAATAATATTGACCTTTTAGAGTTCAAGCCCGGAAAGTTCACATATCAATTTTGGTATATTCATACACACACATGCAATTTTGAATAGTTATTGAAATGAATGTGTACTGTTTCAAGATTATATTCATATAGCAACATGAAATGTCCATCAGTTGCTCTTTGATCAAAGCTTTTTCCATTGGACAGTCTTCTGAAGTAAAATGTGGATATTAATTTTAAGTGCTGGAATTTACAAACTTTTTTAAAAGGAACTTTTCTCCAAGGACACATTCTGGGCAAAGACTTACAGAAAGACGTATAAGAACTAACTGAAGTGCTCAACACGCATTTCCAGAAAATTGCCAAAGGCAAGCTTTAAATGAACAGCAGATTGGTGCTGTTTAAGTTCAATGGACACAGCATGTCACTTTAAGACACCTTCTTATCCTGTTAGTGGATTGATCAGAACAGAGCTCTGTTCTTAGTTCTGCCATACAGGATAAATGACCGTCTCTGCCTTGTCAACCTGTCAACGTGGCTTGACCTATAATACAGACTTAACTTTTGCTCTGAGTAACTTTTAAGATATTGATTCCCCAAAGGAGACGTAGATGTTACAAGGTAGCTGGGTTTGATTCTGAAAAAATGCTCTCACATTGTTAAGACTCAGAAGCATTTTCTGACCCCTTAGTGGGGAAATAAAAGGTGTGAAAGACATAAAAGCTTTTCTTCCAGTCTATTTAATGGGCTGCAGCTCAAGGTGTTAGATGTTAGATCAAGTGTCCTCAAATTTTGATCGTTGACTCAACACCTCCCATCCAGAAAACAGAACACATTTCACATCACCACTGAAATATGGGTGTCAGAGGACTTAGAAAAAAATTCTGATAAAGAACAAGGTAGCCTGAACTTAACTACTGAATAGCAGAGTTTCTATGCCTTTGTAATTTTTGTGCTCATGTCTATTTTCCCGTGTCTATGTACTGTCTTTTATAGCTATAGACACATTAATTCACACTTACACAAAACTTAAATAGTTTTTTTTTGTTTAAGCACTAATTTTGCAATGCTGACAAATTTACCTGCACATCAACATGAACAAAGTCACTGTTACAATAAATATTTGAAAATATCTATAATGTATTAGAATTTGATTTTTTTAAAAGCAATTAAACATTGTTAAGAAAAACACAAGCTTTCCCAAACCTTTCTCGCCTAGTATTGAGTTGGAGAAAAGCAACCAAATGAAAACTTTCTGTATATTTGGACATTTAAAAGATTAAAACACACAGATAAACTCTTGGTGCCTTTGATTCTTTTAAGTGTGAATTAAATTTTTCATGTTCTCTGTCTGAAAATGAATGACATGGACTTGATGATTAATTATGACATTAAAATATTCTTAAGATGTGAATTCCAACATTAGAAAATATCCTCCATGTGAAGGGCAACAGGAAATTTCAAAATGCAGAAAATGGCAAAGGCTTTGAGATTTCTTAAATAGAAAAGAGAATTAATAATAATACTTCGGATGCACTTCTACTTACATAGGAGTCTAGTATAGTTTTAGAAATTTGTAAAAGAAAAAAGATTTCAGTCTTACTGTAGGAACTTAATTGATGATTTTTGACTACTTTACTTTTCCTATTTTGAGAAGTTTAGTCAGATGGGAAACAGCCCGGAGGAGTGTGAAGCTTGCATGAGAGTGAGTTCTGAGACCGTCAAGAAGAGGCAGAATATTGCTCACACGCTAGAGTGAACAGCACACAACACCATACTCCACATGCCTGGGATTGATAACACTGATATAATGGTCAATGAAGGAAACATGCAACAGCAGATCAGCTTCCTGAAGGAAAGGGAACACACCTCCTCATCTATTTTCCTTGCAGGCTGGAGGAGCTACATTACCAGAAGACAACACAGAGAATGTTACATCTTTTACCATTTTTCTTATTTCAAAATAAGAAATGATCTTATTGCTACATCTGTAGCAATGATGTCCTTGATGGAACAAGTTAAAACATCAACTCAATTACTTCCAAAACTTATATCCCTTTCCTCCTAAAATGAGGTTGGGAATCATTAGATGGTACTTCCTACACATAGAGATTAGTCTTATGGATGTTAAGATAGAACTGTTCCAAGGACAGAAGCAACTGAACTTAAGGTCATGTATTATTGTTCATAAAGCTATCCATCAAAATAATGTACTCTTTATTTAACTGTGATCAGAACAATGATTGTATAAATCTATGCAATACTGTCTTTTTGTTATACATATTGAAGATGTGTTTTGTTTTCCTTCATTTTCTTTAAAATATAATAATGATATTGATAAAACAAGGGACTACAACACTGATGAGAAGAGCAAAAAGTTAAGGCAGACCTCAACTGAGATCCTTGTAAAACAGAAAGAAAAACACAAATGCTTCTTGTATGGATTTTTTTTTTTAAGAACAAACAAGAAAGACTATGAAAACAAACCCAAAAAGAAAACTGTGTCTTGCAAAGACTTAAAGGAAGGGGGAAAAAAGGTCATTTATAAGTTATTTTTATTTCTGTTTTGTTTCATTTTGACATATTGCTGAAAGTTACTTCTTCAAGTTTCTGTTCAAACATGCTCCTGAGTTTAGAAGCCTTGTGGATTTGGGGAGGGAAGAGGGAAGGCTCTGTGGGGGGAAGGTTGCTCACACTCTTGGCATGGTCTGGACACATCCACATCAAACTTCTCACAAACAGAAATAATTTAACCTGCGTATATATAATTTATACAGACACATGCCATTTTCCTCATGCATTTTGGTCTCTATAAAGTATGAATAACACTAAATATATGCAGTACCATGTAGCATTTACCACACCATCTGCATCTGTTCTCCACACATAGATGTGTTCATTTCCTTATAGAGTTATCCTTGCCCTATCGGTAACTGTTTCATAGTATTAATGTGTTTGTATTAACAGCACCCATATAAGAGAAGGTGTACGTATTAATCTATTACAGATGGGAGATGTGAACTCTAAGCATTGCTTTTTATAACTCTAGGGTCTGTCTGTATTAATATACTGTAATTCATGTGTTCAAAATTCTGCTCTCTTGAAATTCATTACAGCTGGCAGTACTTAACATTTTGTGAATAAAATTTGCTGGCATCAAATCCAACTCCTAAAAAGTGACAAGCACATAGTAGCTACTTTAGAAACAGTTGTTAGCAGGCAGTTTGGTATCATCGTACAGCAAAACCACTGAAAATAACAGAATTCCCTCAATTTATTTTTTTTTTAAACTTTTAATTCTAAAACAAGTTCTGCAGTGTACCAGCTACAGTCCTTCCATTCATGCTGGGAAAGAAGTTATTCTGTGTATTTAATACTGAAAATATCTCAGGGCACACACACGAAGGGACCAACCATGGTTTTCTTATGTCCTCAGTTCTGGGTGCTTAACTTCTCCAGCTCAACCTCAGAAAGCCTCACAGGACGGCTGCTCCATGGGGTCAGGATGTCCCCATGGGGCATCATGACAGGGCCTAGCAGCCAGGACCCGTCCCACAGCCCAGCCAGGAGCGGGGCAGCCTCGGGGTACCGGGGGCAGCCCCAGCCCTGGGCATCAGGCTCCTCACTGGGGATGGGGACAAGTTGAGGCCAGGCCAGGACATGGGCCTGCAGATGTGCCTGGCTCGGCAGGGCCCATGGCCAGGCAAAGCAGGGCTGTGGGCAGCTGGAGACCAGTCCTGCTATGGCATGGCTGGCCCAGGGAATATAAGACATGGACATACTGGAGAGACCCCAGCAAAAGGCTACTAAGAAGATGGAGGAATTGCAGCATCTGTCCTATGAGAAAAGACTGAGGGAGCTGGGAATGTTCAGCCTGGAGAAAAGAAAGCTCCAGGGGGATCTTATCAGTGTATACAAATACCTGAAGGGAGGGTGCAAAGAATAGGGAGCCAGGCTCTTTTCAGTGGTGCCCAGAGACAGGACAAGAGGCAATGGGCACAAACTGAAATACAGGAGGTGCCACCTGAACATCAGGAAACACTTTTTCACTGTGAGGGGGTGACTGGGCACTGGCACAGGTTGCTCAGAGAAGTTGTGCAGTCTCCACCTTGCAGATATTCAAAAACCGTCTGGACATGGTGCTGGGCAACGGGTGCTAGGTGTCCCTGCCTGAGCAGGGGGGTTGCACACGGTAACCTTGAGGTCCCTTCCAATCTCAATCATTCTGTGATTCTGTGATTTATCCTTTTTTTTTTTTTTTTAGTTTTCTGAGCTTTCAGATTTTTTATAAAGCACTGGAAAAAAAAATGGGGCAAATGTTGTTTTACACTCAAAAAACTGTGAAAATTATTTTTTTTTATTTCAAATCCTGTAAAATTCGTCTATTACTAATAATAATAATAAACCCTACAATTAGTGTTGCTTTGTTCTTTTTTGAGAATTTTCATTTTAAAGCAAGTTGGTTGTAAAATTAGCAGAAATGAAAGTTGCATTGTTATAGTCTGAACAATTGTACAATGGTTTACTTGCATCTTAGAGCTGGGGCTTCCCAGTAGAGTGTAATGGAAGATTTTATACAATAATATGCTTTGAATTAATCAACAGAATCATAACATTATATGAAATTGGCTATGTTAAGAAATCTAATCACCAACATTGTGCCATCTAATTATGCTTATCATTCTCCTTTAGAAATATTATTATACCAGCTCTACTTAATACACAGTGTCTATGACATTTGATTAAAAATCATGTTTAATGTTGACTGCATAAGACCATGGCACATATTAAAATGTAAAAGAGCCATAAAATGTGTTTTGTGTTTGAAATGATGATACCATATTCACCCATTGTATAGATAATGAGGCAATTTTAAAATGGATTCTCCAGTTATTAGCATTTAATGGCATCCCAACAATAATTATTTTATGAAACGGTGAGGAACTTAGAAGAAAGATATGAACGATTGACAGCCAATGAAGATGATAAATAAATGGGTGACATTTTGATGAAGTGTCATTAAATGCTGGACATAGGTTTATGATAAAACATACTCTTTTCCTTATGAATAAAAAAGGAGCTGAAGATTTTCCCGTCATTGTATTTGGGGAACTCTGAAAGCAAATGCAAGAGTCATCACTAAATAATGCTTGCTTGCCTGGAATGGATAAACCAGATATTTTCTGATACAATCATTAACCACTCAGTTCACTGTGGATCAGTGATAATGGCACACTGAGTGTAAGGAAATAAGTGGCACATAATTAGCTTTTCAAATAAAACTAATTAGAAGAAAAATAACAACAAAGTAAAACATATGAGAGTGTGGTAATTAAAAAGAGGAGGACAGATAATCATAGAATTGTAATTAAATGATATGGTAAATGATAGATGCTGTATGCTAACTTTTTATGTTTCTTTGCTTTATTTTATTTTCATTTGTTTTTAAGATTCACTTTTTATATATTGGCTCTGAATTAACCCCTTGGCAAAAAAGAAATTTCCTACCAAGTGCATATGGACATTTGCTGTAATTTTTTCTTTTATTTTTCATCCAACAAAGGCAATTAGCTCAGTCTTTGGGGGTCTTTTTATGTGCATTTTGATTCTGGTATTTTTAGACTTCTAAGAAGAGAGGAAAATAATAATATCTGGAAAATATGAATCAATTCCTTAAAGGTAACCATCCAACTATCTTGAGTGTGGCTTCTGAGGTGCATAAATGCTTGAAAATAATGGGGCAATTAATGTTCATCTCACATTGTTGTGCAAGTGTGTATCTCACACTCAGAGAATTAAGGAAAATTTTACAGTTATCCTGAAAATGTTGTCAAGATGTTCTTATTAAATGAAATTGCATGTTTGAGAAAACATGTATTTTGCATTGTATATAGTATAGACATAGCAAGGATGTTTTTTATTACTGTTCCCTTTTAAGGCATCTGCAACATCAAACTTTGTACACTTGCATCCAGGGTAGCCATTCAGAAAGTCCCTGGAAGCCCAGGTTCCTGGACACTCAGCAGGCAGAAGTGTTTTTCCCTCCTCCTTGTAAAAGAGGGGCTACTATGCAGTAGAATGAAGAATAAAGAATCATGGAGGGGGTAAGAAACTAATGAAGAAGGAACCTACTGGAAAACAGGGTGCCCTGGGAGGGGACTTACCTGGATAAAGGAGACCCCAAGGACTTGCCTTCTCATGAACTGCAGATCAGGCTCTGCATTTGCCCTCTTTGCTTCAGTGAATTCTAATTTTACAAGAAATAGCTCTTTCCCTTGGCTATGCTACTGAACACGGTTTCTTCTTTTGAAACATCCTATAGCTCAGGGTTGATGCAACTCTCCAAAACATTAAACTATTCATAGAGAATATAGGCTGAAGAGTGTCAAGGTCATTTTTTCATTCATTTGTTTGCCTAAGTTCTTTTTTTGAAAACAAAGATTTCATGTAAATAGGGGCTGCAAACTGATACAATTTTTTAATTTAACTCATAAAACTTAGTGATTTAAAGATCACTGTCAGTGAATAAAGCTTTACTTGTACACACCTAATAAATTAGTTCTTCAAAAGACCTAAGAGATTTGTGGTGCCTCTTTATATCTGAGTACAGTCAATCTTATTTACATGCTGTTTAGGACACTGCTGAGCACTTACATAAAATCCTAAATCCACAGCATCAGGGCACTTAGGTACTCTAAACTGAAGTTATGCCAGTTGTCCTTAAGGGATCTCCAAAAAGTCTGACTGATATGAAGAAGATGCAAATTGTTCTTTCAGATTCAGGTACTAAGAGTCTCAAGATTTTAGCAGATAATTCATGGAGTATTAGGATGTTTTAAAAAACTTTTTTCTCTACAAATGACTTCAGAAAACAGAAAGTGTTTTCTCTAAAAGTATTTGTACATGTATATGTATATGAACATGTACATGTATATACTATATACACATATATGTACATATACATACACACACATACATATAAATATATATAGATTAAATACTTCTAAAAACTTCTTGTCAGTCAACAACTAATGAGAAGTTATATTTCTTTCAAAATAGGACAGGAAAACCAAAATCTGTTCCATGTTTATTTAAATTTTCAGTGCCATAATCATAAGGGAAAGATCTCTTCCTAAGACTCATTTTGCTACATTAAGATGGTTTTCCCTTCCCTTCCCTTCCCTTCCCTTCCCTTCCCTTCCCTTCCCTTCCCTTCCCTTCCCTTCCCTTCCCTTCCCTTCCCTTCCCTTCCCTTCCCTTCCCTTCCCTTCCCTTCCCTTCCCTTCCCTTCCCTTCCCTTCCCTTCCCTTTCTCCTTCCCTTTCTCCTTCCCTTTCCCCTTCCCCTTCTATAGATATAAAATCCTCCCAATCTCTGGAAATCATAACATGAGGTTTTATTACTGTTAAGGGAGTATATGAAGAAAGAGTCAACCTACTTTCACTGTGTGTGAGTTCACAGAATCACAGAATGGTTGAGCTTGGAAGGGACCTCCAGAGGTCATCTGGTCCAATCCCCCTGCTCAAGCAGGGCCACCTAGGGCCAGTTGCCCAGGACCATGTCCAGACAGCTTTTGAATATCTCCAAGGATGGAGACTACACATCCTTTCTGGGCAATCTGTTCCCATGCTGAGTCACCCTCACAGTAAAAAAGTGTTTCCTGATGTTCAGAGGGAATCTCCTGTGTTTCAGTTTGTGCCCATTGCCCCTGGTCCTGTCACTGGGCACCACTGAAGAGAACCTGGCTCCATCTTCTTTGCAGAACTTCTTTGAGCTCAGTGTATTAAATGTTTTTTCAATAAAAGAAGGTTAATCAGAGACAGTAAAGAATACCTACATTTCATGTGCATTCTGAAGTTAATAATCCAATCAAAATGAGAAAAAAGCAAGCTCACAAGTTTGCTTTTTTAAAAAAAAATTGATTGATTGCTTCAATAAAGGTGGGAGCTCTTGACTTTTATAATTTTGATTAAAGAAACAGAAACCAGATTAATAATACTGGGGGGGGGGGAATAGCACTAACCCTTTCCATGAATATGTCATTAAAATTAAAATGTGGAAAAATAGGACTTTCAGATGATCAGATAATAATTGAAATTTCCCTTTAGCAAATCTACTAAAATAACCCTAGCATTTATTAGCAAAATGAAATCTTATAAATAGTACATTTAGTAACTGAATTGTTGAATCTTTGCTTTCAATGTCTCAGATTGGTAGTTCTTAGCAGACATCACTTTTTATTACTTTTCCATTCTAGAACTACTTCAATAAAGATCAGATTTCTTGACCTGGAGAGATGCCATAAAAGCTGTTTATTTACCCAAGCTTTCAGTGGAGGCAGGCTGTGCAGGAATGATTTTCACATAGACATTTGCATGTCCCACACATTTCCTTAAAATGCACAATATAAAATGCATATAAACCAACACTTTAAAATAGAAGTTTTCCTTTAAATAAAATGTAAAATATAGAATAAATATTCAGTCCTTCTTTTTATGAGTCATTATACTGTACCTCTGAGACTTGCCAGTAACAATTCAAAATTCTTAGTTTATACATACAAATTACACATATTCATGTGTTTAAATTCTAGAGGCATACAGGATTAAGAATGCTTGATATTCATTGGCACCTATGTAATTCTTTTGTCTCTAAACACACTTTATGCAAAGAAAGAAAAGTTATGCCAGTGTTTTGAGACAAATTTAATAATAGAAACTCAAGTTACTGTTCACAACGTGATCCAAGGGATGACAGTGGAATAGTCATCAAAGACTGCAATGTACTGCATTACTCCAGAGAAAAGGAGTTTGGTGCATGATTAAGTATGATTAAACAACATGCAGGTAATGGTATAAAATATACTGTATATATACTGATATATACCACATAAAGCAAAACTGGGCACCTCCCCCCCCCAAAAAAAAAAAAAAAAATTCCAATTGCTACCCAGGTTACTTTGCATAACTTTGATATGATCTACCTGAACTTATGTTTATCTCTGAAATAGGATGTTGATTTAAGTTTTAAATATTTAAAATCGATGTATTTTAAGGGCTAAATCACTGTCAATAGAACATTTCATGTTTCATACGGCAACCTGGTATTTGAGTAACTGAGAAGAATTAATACTTTCATAGTGTCTGCGTACTTCCATTGGCATAATTTTGTCAGGTAGTTGTGAAATAAGGAAAAAAAAAATCTTTTGCTCTCTTCACTGTTCCTCACACAATTGTTTGTTACTCGGAATCAAATCCTACTTACAAAATTATTCACCTAATATTTTATATTAAATGCAAAAATGTCAGTCTAACTTTTTGAACTGATAAAGAAGGGTATAGGCTATGTGTGTTCTGCTCTGGTGGTAGATCTGGATGAAATGCAATAGCAGTAACAAAGAGAGAAGTGGAAGTGGAAGTAGAAGTGGAAGTGGAAGTGAAGGGGAGGGAAGGGGAGGAAAGGGAAGGGAAGGGAAGGGAAGGGAAGGGAAGGGAAGGGAAGGGAAGGGAAGGGAAGGGAAGGGAAGGGAAGGGAAGGGAAGGGAAAACCATTCTTGTATAGTAAAATGGGTTTTAGGAAGAGATCTTTCCTTTATGATTATGGCACTGAAAATTTAAATAAACATGGAACAGATTTTGGGTTTCCTGTCTTAATTTCAAAGAAATATAATTCTCATTAATTGTTGACTGACAAGAAGTTCTTAGAAGTATTTCACCTATGAAATACAAAGGATGAAGTAACCAGTTACAGGCATAAACAGATGTACAGTCTTCTAACTAGCCCTCTACATAATCATAGCTCATAGTATTAGGCATAGCTACACTGTCTTGTAGGTATCAACTACCTGGGAGACAAAGTCAGCCTATGCAAATAAGACTGAGAGTACAAGGTTATTTCTTAAGGAGTTTCCCATGTTTATCTCATTACTCCCTCCATCTTACTCTTCTTGTTTAATCTAATGCTGTCTTGCTTCTCTGAAAGTATTTCATCTATATACATACATGTCACGTATAAGGCATCCCACACAGTTTCAACTTGTTTCCATTATGTCCTCATTCAAGCAAAAGGAAAGGGACAGTGATAAATGATATATCTATTCATATATTTAAACAAATAATAAAAATGTTTATGTGCAATTATGCCTCCCATGATATAGTTACTAGTCAACAAACACCAAGGACATTTTCAAATTCTTTTGCTTTATTTTTTTATGACCTTTCCTAGACTTGGCACTTCAATTTCTGTTTTTTTCTCAGTCACAGAGCTGATTTATTTCTAGTAAGCAGATCAGTATAATGAGCTGGCTGATATCATTGTGTTCTCATTGAGAAAGTTCATGGCTCATAGATTCCCTGATATATCTCATTTTAATGTGTAGAAAAAGATACAACTCTCCAGTGAATATCAGAGATTGCATGGTTCTGACCAACATGATGAAATAAAGGCTTGATTTATTAAGTAATATTCAAATAATTTTGATTATACAAGTTTCTGTTGATAACGCTAAACTAGTATCATCTTAATTTCCTTTAACCTCTTTTCATACTCTCCCATAGGGTTATTACGAGTTAACTTGTATTCAGTAGATACAGAGATTTAGCATCACAGAGATCTGCACTTACACAGAGACTACACTATGATTTATTTTGAAATCAGTCTTTTTTTTTTTTTTTTTTGGTTGTCTTGAAGACATTAAATCATGTGCTTATTTCATCTCAACAATTTACAATGATGTGACTTAATACTGGACCGGATATTCAATCTTACAGAATGAAAAAAAAAAAAAAATTAGAAACAGCATTTTTTCTAAAATTGAAGTAGTAATATTTTTTATTGACAGAAACCTTAATTCATCCTTTCTTCTGTATCTCAGGCACCAATATGCACAATAAATAATTTCCAATCTCATTATTTAATGTGTGCAATGGTGCCTAATACTCTTAAATGATCTTTAAATGTCTAGAATTTAATATCTAAATTAAACTACAGTTGTATGACAGCACAGGTATTATAGCACTGTGAAATGTACAATTATAATTAAATAATAAACTTTTTTTTTTTAAGAAAATATTATGTCTTCATCATAGGCAGAACTAGATTCAGCATGTGAAATTTTCCTTTTTGTTTTTAGGTTTTGTAATAAAAAACTGTTTTTCACTTTCATCTTTCACAGGATCACTAGATCTTAGCTTCACTATGTCTTTTATAATTTTGCTTTTTACTTTGATTTTGTTTTATTAAATTAATTTATTCAAGTTCAGTTATTACTGAGAAAAAGGCAATAGGAAAATTTCTCTAAACTTATCCAATTTCTTCAAAAAACAGATTCTTTTGGTTCTTCAAATTACTTTGTAGAGAATCTTGAAGTTTGAATACCACAAAGAAACACACAGGATTGTAGAGAAAGTTCATTCTGAAGTCATTTATTGTTTTGGTAATAGTACATCCAAACCTGGGAGAACTGCAAGATTCTGCAAGTCACGTTGTATATTCATATTAGACACCTGATAGACACTAACACTAACACTATAATCACAAAGCTCCAGCCAGTATTATAAAAGCGGAATGGAATTTTTGTATAATTGACCTGTCCAACAAATCATATGCTTTTATTTGTCTCAGAAATGCTCACAAAATCAATGTACCAAAAGTGAATAATAAAATAAAAATAAATATTTAAAATTAATATCAATGAATTATCATAATATCAATTAATTATCAAAATTATCACTTATAATAATAACATTTTTCTAAATATTGCTCACTGAGATAAAACTATTCTTTTTTGGAAAAAACAAAGACAAAAATGGGAAAAATTAAATGTTCAACTTGATATTTCATTCTTTCTATTTTGTATCATTCTCTGAATAAAAAAATATCTTGAAAACAAACTAATATTTTTCCTTCATTCAGCTTTACTTATGAGGACAATTTTTGAAATTGTTTAATGAAGCAGTGGTCCTCTGGGCAGGGCTTGGCTGTGGAAATGCATAAAACTAAAGACTGCACAAGGTTAGAATTGGGATGATAAGGTTATATTCTTATCTGGCACTTCATAAATTGGGTCTGTCCTGTTACTCAGATGAAACACATCATTTCTCCTCGTATTTGTCATGGAAAGTAGCAGAGCTATCTATCTTGCAAGGACAGTGGCCCACACACAGTGAAGAGAGGTTGGAAAACAGATGGAATGTCTTTAGTCTGGTATGCGCTAACCACAGCAAATGAACTTTTTGTTTGTTTTTCAAGAAATCTGCTTTTTTCTAGAAGAAATTTGTTCCATTAGCATCTCTCTAAGTTTAATGTAAGTAGGCCAGAATATTGACTTTTTTCAGGAATCAGAAAATTCTAGAATGCAGAGTTTTCAATTTATTTATGAATGTATAGTTTTTCATAACATTTTTCCTTTTTTTTGTAAAAAAAAAGTGTATTTAAAAAAAAAAGTTTCCCTATTTGCATCTTCTTTTCTTCACACTATTATTTTGGTGATCCTGAAAGACACATCTAGACAACCGTATCACCCACAAGACTGTGGAGAGTAGGAGAGGCCTGGATAGGTTGAGGGACTGGGGGAGGCACCCCACTGGACCTGTTGATTGTGAACAGAGAAGGATTTGTGGCTAATGTGATGGCTGGAGGCCATTTTGTGCATAGCAATCATGAAATGATAGAGTTTTTGATTCTTGGAGAAGTAAGGAGGGGGGTTAAAAAAACTGCTACCTTGGACTTCCTGAGGGCACGCTTTGGCCTGTTTAGGAGACTGGTTGACAGAGCCCCTTGGGAGGCAGTCCTGAAGGGCAAAGTAGCCCAAGAAGGCTGGACATTCTGCAAGAAGGAACTTAAAGGTGCAGGAGCAGGCTGTCCCCATGTCGTGGTTTAACCTCAGTCGGCAACTGAGCACCACGCAGCCGCTCGCTCACTTCCCCCCCAGTAGTACGGGGAAGAGAATTGGAAGGGTAAAAGTGAGAAAACTCGTGGGTTGAGATAACAACAGTTTAATAGGGAAAGCAAAAGCCGCACATGCAAGCAAAGCAAAACAAAGGAATTAATTCACTACTTCCCATAGGCAGGCAGGTGTTCAGCCATCTCCAGGAAAGCAGGGCTCCCTCACGCGTAACGGTTACTTGGGAAGACAAACGCCACCCCTC
The DNA here is from genome assembly GCA_027474245.1 of Spheniscus humboldti. Lineage (NCBI taxonomy): Eukaryota > Metazoa > Chordata > Aves > Sphenisciformes > Spheniscidae > Spheniscus > Spheniscus humboldti. Next base: position 57,765,005 of record CM049887.1, on the reverse strand, counting down.
CAAAACGTCCCCCCCTTCCTTCTTCTTCCCCCAGCTTTATATACTGAGCATGACGTCGCATGGTATGGAATATCCCGTTGGCCAGTTTGGGTCAGCTGTCCTGGCTGTGCCCCCTCCCAGCTTCTTGTGCCCCTCCAGCCTAGCTCAGTCGGTAGAAGCTGGAAAGTCCTTGAGTAGTGTAAGCACTACCTAGCAACAACTAAAACATCGGTGTGTTATCAACATTGTTCTTGCCCTAAATCCAAAACACAGCACTGCACCAGCTACTAGGAAGGAAACTAACTCTATCCCTGCCAAAACCAGGACACCCCATGTGCCAAAAGACGAGCCAGCAGGGAAGAAGACCAGCCCGGCTGAACAGAGAGCTTTGGCTGAAACAGGGAAAAAAAGGAGTGGTTACAACTTTTGGAAGAAGGGGCAGAAAACTCAGGAGGACTACAAGGATGTTGTAAAGTCATGCAGGGAAAAAATTAGAAGGGCCAAAGCCCAACTAGAACTTAATCTGGCTACTGCCATAAAAGAAAATAAAAAATGTTTCTATAAATACACTAGCAACCAAAGGAGGGCTAAGGAGATTCTCCATCCATTATTGGATGCAGGGGGAAACATAGTGACAAAGGATGAGGAAACGGCTGAGGTGCTTAATGCCTTCTTTGCCTCAGTCTTTATAGTAAGACCAGTTGTTCTCAGGGTACCCAGCCCACTGAGCTGGAAGACAGGGATGTGAAGCAGAATGAAGCCCCCATAATCCAAGGGGAAATGGTTAGCGACCTGCTACACCACTTAGACACACACACAAGCCTATGGGGCCAGATGGGATCCACCCAAGGGTACTGTGGCAGCTGGCAGAAGTGCTCACCAAACCACTTTCAATCCTTTATCAGCAGCCCTGGCTAACCAGGGAGGTCCCAATTGACTGGAGGTTAGCAAATGTGACACCCATCTATAAGGTCCAGAAGGAGGATCTGGGGAACTACAGGGCTGTCAGCCCGACCTCAGTGCCAGGGAAGATTATGGAACAGTTCATCTTGAGGGTGCTCACAAGGCATGAGCGGGACAACCAGGGGATCAGGCCCAGCCAGCACGGGTTCATGAGAGGCAGGTCCTGCTTGACCAACCTGATCACCTTCTATGACCAGGTGACCCGCCTAGTGGATGAGGGAAAGGCTGTGCATGTGATCTACCTCGACTTCAGTAAGGCCTTTGACACCGTCTCCCACAGCATTCTCCTAGAGAAGCTGACGGCTCACAGCTTAGACAGGCGGACTCTGCGCTGGGTCAAAAACTGGCTGGACGGCCGAGCCCAGAGAGTTGTGGTGAATGGAGTTCAATCCAGTTGGTGACTGGTCACGAGCGGTGTGCCCCAAGGCTCAGTTTTGGAGCCGGTCTTGTTCAATATCTTTATCAATGATCTGGATGAGGGGATCGAGTGCACCCTCAGTAAGTTTGCAGACGACACCAAGTTGGGTGGGAGTGTTGATCTGCTCGAGGGTAGGAAGGGTCTGCAGAGGGACCTGGACAGGCTGGATCGATGGGCCGAGGCCAACGGTATGAGGTTCAACAAGGCCAAGTGCCGGGTCCTGCGCTTTGGCCACAACAACCCCATGCAGCGCTACAGGCTTGGGGAAGAGTGGCTGGAAAGCTGCCTGGTGGAAAAGGACCTGGGAGTGCTGGTTGACAGCTGGCTGAACATGAGTCAGCAGTGTGCCCAGGTGACTAAGAAGGGCAATGGTATCCTGGCCTGTATCAGAAACAGTGTGGCCAGCAGGAGTAGGGAAGTGATCGTGCCCCTGTACTTGGCACTGGTGAGGCCGCACCTCGACTGCTGTGTTCAGTTTTGGGCCCCTCACTACAAGAAGGACATTGAGGTGCTGGAGCGTGTCCAGAGAAGGGCAACGAGGCTGGTGAAGGGTCTAGAGCACAAGTCTTATGAGGATCAGCTGAGGGAACTGGGGTTGTTTAGCCTGGAGAAAAGGAGGCTGAAGAGAGACATTATTGCTCTCTTCAACTACCTGAAAGGAGGTTGTATCGAGGTGGGTGTCGGTCTCTTCTCACAAGTAAAAGTGATAGGATGAGGGGAAATGGCCTCAAGTTGCACCAGGGGATGTTTAGATTGGATATTAGGAAAAATTTCTTCACTGAAAGGGTTATCAAACATTGTAAGAGGCTGGCCAGGGAAGTGGTTGAGTCTCCATCCCTGGAGGTAATTAAAAGACATGTAGATGTGTTGCTTAGGGACATGGTTTAGTGGTGGAATTAGTGTTAGGTTAACTGTTGTAGTCCATGGTCTTACGGGTCTTTTCCAACCTAAATGATTCTATGATTCTACGACTGGTGGCAGCTACACGTATACAGTCATATTCAGGCATCAGTTAGACATAATCTTTATATAAATGCATTACAACAAAGATTAGTGGTCATTTGGTAATGAAAACCAGTGGGTTTCATACTGTTTCTAATTATTTTAAGTTTGTCTAATTCAGATTGAACCATGCTATGACGTTTGTATAGCTGGAATCCTGGCTGGGGAAAGCTACTTATTATAAACTTCCCAAATTTCAGCACCTAATGCTAAACTGACCCTAAATTTGTGATTGTTCAGAAACATTAAAAAAAAAAAAAAAAGAGTCTTGACTGGTATTCACTTTATTTGAATTGAAATTATTTGTATCTATAGACTATATTTATTTAAATATATATGGAACTTAACACACAATTATCTAATAAGGTAAAATTTGTCTGTAAATTACCGTCTCATATTTTGCTATTGGTGTTTCAAATATATTGCTTAATAAAATGCTAATGAAAGACTGTTATGCTCATTTATTGACCAATGCTATTAAATTATGGTTTAGATTCCTTGTTCTCATAGTTTTTTCTAATAAGGACCAGCCAAAGGCTAAATCCTGAAGTATTTTTATCTGGAGATGTAGGGGTTGGAGTATGCTTTTCTCATGGGATTTGTGCTTTCAGTTCTTAATGGATTTTATTCTGTAATCTCTCCCAGAGTCTTACAGTACATTTACCTGAAAGATTTGCTTGTCACTACCTACAATTTACCCCTTCAAATGTAATTCTAAAAATATATATTGTATGCAAGTTGTTGATAATGTTTCACATTTTAAACGTGATGGACCGGATCTAACTGAAGCTAAAGAACATACAGTGCAAACAACAGAAATTTGACACTAAAGAAGAGTAAAGTGTTTTTTTCGTTTCAATTCCTTAGTAAACAGGATGCTTTTCTTAAAGACAGACATTCTAAGTCTGTAGTGAGAATCATCCCTCTGAAAAACATAAACTTCACCACTCAAATGAATATGACTATGGCAGGATATGTTCAACTTGAAGGATTAAAAAATGAGTACGGCCAAAAATATCATTTTTAAGCCACATTAAAATAAAAACAGCTTTCTAAAATTGAATTTCTTTGTCTGCTTTCCTGACCTGAGAGTATATCATAATTTAATGTGTGATTTCTTCATCCTCTGTTACTGTGATTTTGTATTTGCCAATGCATAGCATTATTATTCCACAGCTATTTGCTTCTAGCCAGATCAAGATGGTTTCAAGGTCTTTGGATTTTAAGCATCTGTTTCTTAAAGAATGGACTCAATTATATTGAAGGTGTTTTACAAGATTATTCACTGTGAAAATGGAATGCATTTTTTAAAAAAGACAATTTCTGAAGATAGACTAATTAATTTCCTTTATCTCTAGCTAGATTTCTAGCTGTTCTATTAATTCCTTTGCAGTGACTGAAGGTTGCAGAACACAGCTAATCTACATGGTGACTGAACGTTTTGTCAAAGGAGTTCATTACTGTGTTTAGCAACACCACAGTGAAAACACTGTTAGTCTTGTCATTATAAGTCTAGATTTATATAGTTACTATATTTCTGAACTGGGTTTACATGGCAAGGTTTTGATTGCAGGGGTGGAAGGCCTGTGGGCATGGCTTCTGTGAGAAAAGACCAGGGCTGGCATGAGATGAAGTGGAAAGGAAAGGAAAGGAAAGGAAAGGAAAGGAAAGGAAAGGAAAGGAAAGGAAAGGAAAGGAAAGGAAAGGAAAGGAAAGGAAAGGAAAGGAAAGGAAAGGAAAGGAAAGGAAAGGAAAGGAAAGGAAAGGAAAGGAAAGGAAAGGAAAGGAAAGGAAAGGAAAGGAAAGGAAAGGAAAGGAAAGGAAAGGAAAGATTTCAGTTGGAGGGGACCTACAATGATCATCTAGTCCAACTGTCCGACCAATTCAGGGCTGACCAGAAATTAACCATATTATTAAAAGCATTGTCCAAATGCCTCTTAAACACTGACAGACCTGGGGCATCAATTACCTCTCTAGGAAGCTGTCTTGGTTTCGGCTGGGATAGGCTTCATTTCCTTCCTAGTAGCAGGTATAGTGCTGTGTTTTGGATTTAGTATGAGAATAATGTTGATAACACACTGACATTTTGGTTGTTGCTAAGCAGTGCTTACACTAGTCAAGGACTTTTCAGCTTCTCGTGCCCTGCCAGTGAGAAGCGGGGAGAGGGCACAGCCAGGACAGCTGACCCAAAATGGCCAAAGGGCTATTCCATACCATGTGACATCATGCTCAGGACATAAACTGGGGGGAGTTGGCCGGGGGAGGGGTGATCGCTGCTCGGGAACTGGCTGGGCATTGGTCGGCGGATGGTGAGCAATTGCATCACTTATTTTTCCTGGGTTTTGTTCCTCTCTCTCTCGTTGTTTTCTTTTTCATTACATTTATTATTGTTATTATTATTATTCCTGGTTTTTTTGTTATTATAATATTTTATTTTATTTTATTTTATTTCAACTTTTCTTATCTCAAACCATGAGATTTCTTGCTTTTGCTCTTCCGATTCTCTCCCCCATCCCACCAGGAAGGTGGAGGTTAAGCGAGCAGCTGTGTGGTGCTGGGTTGCCAGCTGGGATTAAACCACCACAGAAGCCTGTTCCAGTGTTTGACCACCTCTCAGTAAAGAAATGCTTCCTAATGTCCAGTCTAAACATCCCCTGGCGCTGCTTTGAACCATTCCCACGCGTCCTGTCACTGGACCCCAGGGAGAAGAGCTCAGCACCTCCTTCTTCACTTCCCCTCCACAGGAAGCTGTAGAGAGCAATGAGGTCGCCCCTCAGCCTCCTTTTGTCCAAACTAGACAAGCCTATGAGGTGCTTAGACACTCCTTATAGGACATTCCTTCCAGCCTTTTCACCAGCTTTGTTGCCCTCCTCGTGATGCATTCAAGGACCTTCACATCCTTCGTAAATTGTGGGGCCCAGAGCTGCACACAGTACTCAACGTGAGGCCGCACCAATGCTGAATACAGCGGGATAATCACCTGTTTTGACCAGCTGGTTATACTGTGTTCGATGCACCCCAGGATGCGGTTTGCCCTCTTGGCTGCCAGGGCACACTGCTGACTCATACTGAGCCTGCTGTCGACCAGCACCCCCAGATCCTTTTCTGCAGGGCTGCTCTCCAGCCACTCCTCTCCCAATTTATACTTGTGGACGGATGGACAGAGCCAGCTCTAGCTGACTCCGAAACAAACTTACTTCAGGACACAGCTGAACCCATCGGCCATGATGGTGGTGCCTCTGTGATCACATATTTAAGAAAGGGTAAAAAACACTGCCCAACAGATGTGAGAGAGAGGAGTGTGAAAAAATGTGTGATGTAGACACAAAAAATGCCCTGCAGACACCAAGATGGAAGAATAAGGAGGGGGAGGATGTGCTCCAGGTGCCAGAGCAAAGATTCCCCTATAACTCATGGAGAAGACCATCATAAAGCAGTTTGTCCCCCTGCAGACTGTGGAAATGACTGTGCCAAAGCAGGTATACCCACTGCAGCCCATAGAGGTTCCCACATCACAGCAGGTGGATGTGTCCTGAAGGAGTCTGCAACCTGTGGAGAGTCCATGCAGGAGCAGGCCTTCTGGCAGGAACTGTGGCCTGCCAGGGGTCCATGCTGGAGCAGTCTGTTCCTGAAGGGTTGCTATCCATGGGCAGGACCCACGCTGGAGCAGGGGAAAAGTGTGAGAAGGAAGGAAGGAATGGCAGACAGGAACTGTTATGTACTGACTGCAGCGCCCCATTTCCCATCATCCCTGTGCTGCTTTGGGGGGTATCAGTGTCAGGAATGAAGGAGCGAAGTTGAGCCTGGGAAGAAGGTGCGGTGGGGGAAGGTGTTTTGAGTTTTGTCTTCAGTCCAGTCTGAAGGTTTGAGGGCAATAGTGACTCTGTATCTGATACAGATACACCATGTAAGAAAGGCAGTTGAACACAATACTAATATTTCCCTTTTCTCCACCTATTCATCCCATTTTTAAGTAAAACAGATGGGAAGTGTAAGACACAAGAGGAAATAATGTGTTTTATCCTCATCTTACGCATTGAATAACGGAAATTCTCCCTTGCCTGAATTGATTCTTTTTTAAATGGTGTAATCCCCTAGAATTATTTTTTTTTCTTTTTTTTTGGTGAGGATTTCACAGGACAAGACAAATATCCAATATGTATATCTGATTTGTTTAATTTTGATCCAATTATGTATTTTATAATCTGAAAGACAGAGACTATATTTACTAGGAAATAGGACAGAGATGAAAAATATCCCTAGGGTTGGGAGGTCTTTAACTCTAGTCCGGATTGCAATATTTAATGTTTGATTTTATTTTCATTGCTTACACAAAATGGTATTTAGCTAAGAAACTAAGAACACTAGCTCTGTGTATCTAGTGAAATCAAAGTCAGCAGACTGACAAGATGAGAATGCCATCAAAACCTACAGTGAAAAAAACCTACCCTAGATAATTATAAAGATGAAATTGCGGGCTGAATTTTTTGGCAAAATCTTTGCACAACCCCGGCTGAACAGATCTAGTCCTATGAAAAATTAGAGGACTATCCTTATGTGGAAGAATGAATTGGTGGCTCTAAACTTAATCTGAGCTTCTTAGGCCCTCAGTAAGCACCTTTCTGACAACTTGCATAGAAAAAGAGCATGGCCCAAAGAACCTTTTTTTTTTCCACATGAATCCCCAGCTGCTGGCCTAGTTTCTAAGCACTGTCAGCTACAGATGTAAATCAGAGGGTCCTGCTGGCATAGGAAAAATTATTCTGCATTCCTTGACCACTAGGTCAGTGTAGGCTTTAAATTGCTTTGCACAAAGTTTTAGCAGGTATGTAATCTAGCTGTCACTGACAAGCAAGCATGACATTTCATTTTCTAAAATATGAATGCATGTATGTATCTGAATGTATGAAAGAGAGAGCACCAAAATCATCCTGTCTGAGCCCTTTTGTAACATATTTAAGTCTTTTATGACTAAAATCTGTCCAGGCCACATATTAAAAGATAATCACAAGCATCTGCTAATTAAAAAAGAACTTTGAAATCATTACTCTTAAAGTAACATTAGAGACTTTCAATTGATTTCTTAAGCTTTATTAATAATGGTGGGATTTCATTAATTAAAATGGACTATTTGAATCACTGTTAAAATGGAATTAATTATTTGAGCTGTCTTGTCAGAACTGTTAAATGAAAACTAGTGAATGACACATGGACTCAGAAGAAGACAGTAGTACATGAACTGAAAGATATGAGAACAATAAAATCTATGAACTTAAAGGGGGGGGGAGAGTAATTTAAATTTGTGTCCAGCTATTATATCCTTGTCTTGTTTATTTCTAATATCTATCACAATCACAACTATACATTACTATATTTTTTTAAAAAGAATTGCAAGAGGAAATTTCCCAGTAAAGATAATATTGTATTGTTCTGTCTTTTACTCCAGAAGGCAATACTAACTGGTGGTCTGTATTTTTATCATTTATAATGTGTTACCAGATGAGCTACTGTATGCATGCAAAATATTTTAATGCAAGTTCTTTATAATCAGGATAAATTGAAACAGGAATTAGTCTTTCCTGGAACTTGTTCTAAAAATATGTTCAAATAGATGTTAATGTTACTTCTGGCATAACTGACACTTAAGCATATGCATTCTCAAATGCTAATTATTTAAAAGAAATGTCTTGCCTGAAATAGACTTGCAATACACTGTTCCTACTTAACTTCATGATTGTTGGATGTTGCATAAGCATATACTTACCTCAATATCAAGGAAGCCTGAGATCTGCCTGGTTGAGTTCATGAGAAATTATGTCAAATAGTTCCAGGTCATGATAATTATTATCATTGCCAACAATTTGTATCTTTTTTTCTTACCTGACTGCTGCTTGCTGTAATGTGTGGCTTGCAATAGAAATTAAGTACAATATAAAAAAAAAAAAAAAATTAGTCCTTTTTCATGAACAATCTATTACTATGTGTTTATGCTGTGAACAGGGTGATCCAGTAAGCATGTCTTTAATAAAAAAACCTCATTTATGGTGATGATGGGTATGCAAGGTTCCTGAAATTTACAAGCACAATTAGAAGCTTCTTTATTTAACAATAATTGAAACAAATGAATCCATAACCTAAGGGCTAGGTCGAATACATCTAAAGGAGATAGAGAAGGATTTGGTCTGATATGTCCATTTGATCAGCTCTGTACCACATTTTGCTCTTATAGATATATCATCCAGTAGCTCTAAAAAGAAAAAAGAAAAAAAAAAGTTTCAATATGTGCTACATTTGCACAGCTATAGAGAAATGGAATCTGATGGAGTAAAACCAAACCCACCAAAAAACTTCATAAAAGAATCTTTAAAAAAAAAATTTAAAAATCATAAGAATGCAACCTGAAACCTGGACACTAAAAATCTTATATTCATCTTTTAAAATATTAGGATATTTAAAAAACAAATTTAAGCAAATGAATCTTTAAGCAAAGTGCTAACAGGAATTGCAGACTTGGAGTTGCAAGCAAAGAATCTGACTGATTCAGTTTTCTTAACTCAAAAAGGCAGTCTTTTTTGTGTGGTCTTTATGTACCAAATAAGAGAAATTATCACTTCCTCTTACCAGTAATTTCTAGTGCTAACCATAAAGCCTTGAATATTGGTTAATCATGTGGACCAATAGGGGCACAAATAAATTCTGTTTATACGTCTTTTATACCATATATGATTCAGATAGATACATTTTGTAACATTTTTGTTGATAAGGTACCAAAAAAAGAAGCTAGGTATTTAAAGTCTATTAATGTACTTATACATAAAAACTTCATATAAAGCCTTAACTAAAATGTAAATAAATCCCAGAATAACTGAACTCTATTGTATGAAGTAATAATAAAAGAATGCAAAAATCCAAATCTTCTATCATATCCTTAAGATTTTTATCCCACTAATTTTCTTCATCCTTTTAATTTTCTGAATAGCTAGTGAGAGAGACACATTCTATGTTATTTTTCAGCCCCCTATAAAGGCAAGTAGTAATTTCTGATTCTGTTATTTGGTCTAAACTTAGATTAAAAATCTTACACTCATTCATTTAATAGTGTATTTCATTTGTTGTAGTTTTTACCAAACCAGTTATTATATAGGATATGCTTTGTCATAAAAGATACAAGTTTACCCAGAAAAAAAGGGAGTTTTTTTCTGTGTTTTTTCCTCCCTTTTAATAATGGCACAAAGAAACACCATTTTTTTCTTCCTGCTTTCTATCAGTCCAAATCAAGCTCATGACTAAGTCTAAAAGACTCAATGGCATAGAATGTTTAAGGCATTCCAGTATTGGTAAGAAAGACATGTAAATAAATGTTGCTGGAATCACTCTTACTTTGCTTTCTCCCATCATCCTGATGACATCATCATCTTCCCCCATCCAAAATTACTTGAGTAGGGACACTTTTTTTCATGAGCCCAAATTGAGGTTTATAGTCAAATCTCTTTATCCAGATCAAAACACCCTAACTTCTTTTTTACTGCATTTTTAACAACATATTTTTATTCAACTGTTTCTTAATCAAATTACAGATATTTGACTATTTTAAAATATTTTAATGAACATAATGCTTTTGCTAGGTCAAAATTGCTAGACTTTCTGAGATCTATTTCAGAGAAATATATTTTCAAATATAACTTTATTGCACTGAACAAAGCAAAAAGGATATATATTGTGTTGTCAGATTCCAATACTGAAGCTTCAGCTCTAATGATTTTTCACTTTCTCACATGAAAAGATTTCTTAGAGTTGTCAAGTTAAATTCCCAAGACAAAACTCAATGGAACTCAATAAAAAGGCACCCTTTTATGCCAACAAGGATTTTCTTGTGTTGCATTTTTGTCTGAAAGAAAATAGAAAATCCAATGTAAAGCTGCATAGCTGATATTGCAAAATAATTCATAATTATCAGTGCTTTTTTTCTTTTTAAGTTCTCTCTTTCCCAGTCTTCACTTAATTTCAGAATTATTATTTTATATGTAATCCCTGATAATTGATAAGTACTATACTACTAGATTCCTAAAGGTTTGTGATAGGCCATGAATTAACTTTTTACAGTTGCTTTTTAAACTGGTCAGTTATTCAGTTTTATCACTAATTAGTAGATATCACAGTATGTTTCTTTTTTTTAATCTGATTTCTTAATTGAAATACTAAAGAGGACCAAATGAAATGCCTTTCAGAAACTAAAGATAGTGTTCCAAATTATTTATTTTTTATCAAGTAAACTTGTAATGTCATGAAAAGAAAATATCATGTTATCTTGACATATATACTTGACATAAATATCTGTTAAGTTCCCCAAATAACTTGCATTATTTACGTTAATTTCAATAATATTTTATTCATTCGATGCCATATACATTGTTCTATATTTTACCTGAGATTTTGCAAGACTAAGAATCTTGTGATTACAGAAATTATCCTATTTACACTTAAAATATGAGAAAAATACATCATATTTGCACCCTAAGAGAAATGGAAAATAAGCAATAAAGACCCATACACCTTGCAGAATAAAAACTCTTTTTGAGAAAGTGTAAAATATTCTAATATTAAAGTATATATGACTAAAATTTATGTTGAGAATCCGTGTGAGGTTTTTATTGAAAGAATACACTGTGGTATTAATACATCAACCATCTTTCCCCCAAAGTCAGAAATCAGTATTGTCTGAAAACAAATAATCTTTATGTTAAACTTGGTAGCTCTACTATTTCTATCTGTAAATGAGCCCTTTTGTTCTTAAGTATTTAATATGGACTTCTTATTTTCTTTACTTCTGCTTGGTTTATATCTTAGTTTACATCTTCCTCATTTATCTAGTTTTTCATTAGAAATCTGTGTTTTATATTTCTTCTCTCTTCTATTTCTTTGCTATACAGTAAAATACCTTCACTCTTTCTGTCATCTAGGGTACATTCTTAAGTTAGTATGACCTTTTCCTTGATTATGGACTTTGCACATCATTCTTTACATTGTTCATTCGTGATCTCTTTCAGTATATATATGTATATGAGCAGTGCAATAAATCCATGATCACTTAAACCTAAGCTAAAACTCATTCTTAGTTCTACAATCAGTTCCTCCTTATGTGTCAAGGTTAAGTATGGTACAGCTTTATGCTATGACAGACAGAATGTTCACATTAGGAAACAGCCATCTATAATAAAAAAATCTCAAGATAATTTAGTTCTGTGAGCATAAGAAATCCAAGGCATGTCATTCAAATTAAAGTCATTCTGTTCTCAAATGTGATTTATTAGGTTTTGGAAGGTATTGTATATTGCCTCAGGTGTTCTCTATCTAGTAAGGCTGATCCACGCTAAAATAAAAATATTTTCATGTTACCACTGTCGCAACCAGTGAAACTTCTGTTCTTTTCTCCATAGGACATCACTTTTTCTCCCTTTTGCTTTTTCAGTCCTGTCCAAAGTTTCCAAACTAATTTTCCACAATTCTAGTTGTTCAACCTTAAAATAGTTCCTTAATCTCTGTCTTGTTTCCAAAATCTGCCACTTCCTGGCTTCCTTTGCTCATGGGACAGAAATAATTTTAGAGTGCTATTCTCTGAGCTTACTAAAACCATCTGTGATCCCTGAGGTATATTATCCAGTATCCTTAGTCCTGAAAGAAAAAGTTAATACTTCGTGGCAAGATCACTACTTCATTCCTACCCAATGACCTAAGAAAAACATTCAGTTTATCCTTTGCAGAACATTATTTCTATTCTTTTTAATGAAGAAATCTTCCTGTAGGTTTGATTGGGAATTTCCCACCTTAGGTACTTAAAGATCTCTTCTGGACAAATAGGACTTATGACTGGAATATATTTGGAGCTGAATAACCACCTACAGCTATACTTTATAGTTCCTTCTATTCCATTGAACTAGTTGCATTTTTAGAGTTCTCACCTGGATTTCCACAACAAGAACATGGTAAGGAGTTCTTGTTCTGTGAAATTGCTGGCGACAGATGGAATTCAGCTGTCTCACAGGGGGAAAAGGATTCTTGCTCATGAATTGGCAGGGTTTATTGAGAGGGCTTTAAACTAGGTTCGAAGGGGGAAAGGGATAAAACCAGGCTCACTAGAGATGAGCCTAGGGGTAGCATGCCAATGCTGGGGGCGAAATCGATAACCCAGCTCAAGTGCATCTACACCAATGCACGCAGCATGGGCGGCAAACAGGAGGAGCTGGAAGCCATAGAGCAGCGGGATAGATATGACTTAGTCGCCGTTACAGAAACATGGTGGGGTGACTGTCACGATTGGAGTGCTGCAATGGATGGCTATAGACTCTTCAGAAGGGACAGGCAAGGTGAGGAGGGAGAGGCTGTGGGATGGCTCTGCATGTTAGGGAATGTTTCGATTGTCTAGAGCTCAACGATTGTGATGATGATACGGTCGAGTGTTTATGGGTAAGGATGAGGGGGAAGGCCAACGAGGCAGATATCCTGCTGGGAGTCTATTATAGACCACCCAACCAGGATGAAGAGGCGGATGAAGCATTCTACAAGCGGCTGGCAGAAGTCTCTCGATCGCTAGCCCTTGTTCTCGTGGGGGACTTCAACTTCCCGGACATCTGCTGGAGATACAACAAGGCAGAGAGGAAGCAGTCTAGGAGGTTCCTGGAGTGTGTAGAAGACAACTTCCTGACACAGCTGGTAAGTGAGCCTACCAGGGGAGGTGCCTCGTTCGACCTGCTGTTTACAAACAGAGACGGACTGGTGGGAGATGTGGTGGTCGGAGGCTGTCTTGGGCGTAGTGACCATGAAATGGTAGAATTCTCAATTCTTGGTGAAGTAAGGAGGGGGGCCAGCAAAACTGCAACCATAGACTTCTGGAGGGTGGACTTTGGCCTGTTCAGGATGCTGGTTGAGAGAGTCCCTTGGGAGACAGTCCTGAAGGGCAAAGGGGTCCAGGAAGGCTGGACGATCTTCAAGAAGGAAGTCTTAAAGGCGCAGGAGCAGGCTGTCCCCATATGCCGTAAGAAGGATGGGCGGGGAAGATGACCAGCCTGGCTGAATGGGGAGCTCTTGCTGGGACTCAGGAAAAAAAAGGAGAGTTTACCGCTTGTGGAAGAAGGGGCAGGCGACTCAAGAAGGGTACAGGGATCTCGTTAGGTCGTGCAGAGAGGAAATGAGAAAGGCAAAAGCCCAGCTAGAGTGCAATCTGCCACTGTCGTTAGAGACAACAAAAAAAGTTTTTACAAATATATTAATGACAAGAAGAGAGCCAAGGAGAATCTCCATCCTTTATTGGATGCAGGGGGGAACATTGTCACCGAGGATGAGGAAAAGGCTGAGGTACTTAATGCCTTCTTTGCCTCAGTCTTTAACAGCCAGACCAGTTATCCTCAGGCTATTCAGCCCCCTGAGCTGGAAGACAGGGACAGCGAGCAGGATGAACCCCCCATAATCCAAGTGGAAGCAGTTAACAACCTGCTACGCCACCTGGATTCTCACAAGTCTATGGGGCTGGACAGGATCCACCCAAGAGTGCTGAGGGAGCTGGCGGAGGAGCTCGCCAAGCCACTCTCCATCATCTATCAGCAGTCCTGGTTAATGGGGGAGGTCCCGGACGACTGGAGGCTTGCCAATGTGACGCCCATCTACAAGAAAGGCCGGAAGGAGGATCCGGGGAACTACAGGCCTGTCAGCCTGACCTCGGTGCCGGGGAAGATTATGGAGCGGTTCATCTTGAGGGCGCTCACAAGGCATGAGCGGGACAACCAGGGGATCAGGCCCAGCCAGCACGGGTTCATGAGAGGCAGGTCCTGCTTGACCAACCTGATCACCTTCTATGACCAGGTGACCCGCCTAGTGGATGAGGGAAAGGCTGTGGATGTGGTCTACCTCGACTTCAGTAAGGCCTTTGACACCGTCTCCCACAGCATTCTCCTAGAGAAGCTGGCGGCTCACGGCTTAGACAGGTGTACTCTGCGCTGGGTCAAAAACTGGCTGGACGGCCGGGCCCAGAGAGTTGTGGTGAATGGAGTTCAATCCAGTTGGTGGCCGGTCACGAGTGGTGTTCCCCAGGGCTCAGTTTTGGAGCCGGTCTTGTTCAAGATCTTTATCAATGATCTGGATGAGGGGATTGAGTGCACCCTCAGTAAGTTTGCAGACGACACCAAGTTGGGCGGGAGTGTTGATCTGCTCGAGGGTAGGAAGGGTCTGCAGAGGGACCTGGACAGGCTGGATCGATGGGCCGAGGCCAACTGTATGAGGTTCAACAAGGCCAAGTGCCGGGTCCTGCGCTTTGGCCACAACAACCCCATGCAGCGCTACAGGCTTGGGGAAGAGTGGCTGGAAAGCTGCCTGGCGGAAAAGGACCTGGGAGTGCTGGTTGACAGCTGGCTGAACATGAGCCAGCAGTGTGCCCAGGTGGCCAAGAAGGCCAATGGCATCCTGGCCTGTATCAGGAATGGTGTGGCCAGCAGGAGTAGGGAAGTGATCGTGCCCCTGTACTCGGTACTGGTGAGGCCGCACCTCAAATACTGCGTTCAGTTTTGGGCCCCTCACTACAAGAAGGACGTCGAGGTGCTGGAACATGTCTAGAGAAGGGCAATAAAGCTGGTGAAGGGTCTGGAGAACAACTCTTATGAGAAGCAGCTGAGGGAGCTGGGATTGTTTAGCCTGGAGGAAAGGAGGCTCAGGGGAGACCTCATCGCTCTCTACAACTACCTGAAAGGAGGTTGTAGCAAGGTGGGTGTCTGTCTCTTCTCCCAAGTAACTAGCAATAGGACAAGAGGAAATGGACTCAAGTTGTGCCAGGGGAGGTTTAGATTGAACATGAGGAAAAATGTCTTTACTGAAAGAGTGGTGAAACATTGGAAGAGGCTGCCCAGGGAAGTGGTTGAGTCCCTATCCCTGGAGGTATTTAAAAGACGTGTAGATGAGGCGCTTAGGGACATGGTTTAGTGGGCATGGTGGTGTTGGGTTGACGGTTGGACTCGATGATCTTAGAGGTCTTTTCCAACCTTAATCATTCTATGATTCTATGATTCTATGCTCTTACATATTTTCCTTTGGTGGGCAAGTCTTCACATACTTACTTACCTCTCATTATTTAGATTTTTACCCAACAATTTTGCTTCTGGTGGGTAGTCTTCTATCCATTTTCTTTTCTTTTTCACCTCCTCGAGGCAAGTACATTCTCTCTGAGTCTAGGAAACCTAAATTTGACTGTCCAACAATGCTATTACCTTTCTAAGTCTACGCGGCTCCTGTACTCTAAGAATACACATTTCAAGCAAGGAAGTATGCTTTCTAAATAGCCTGCCATCTGCGGGTATGAACCCATGTAGTCCTACAGTCCTGTAGATTTATTACTGCCATTGCTGGCAATAGGCAACAGACTCTACTAAGTTAACAACATAGGAGTCAGATTGACCGACTTCTTTGTCTGAACTTGTCTTGGCATGCTTAGAGGTCTATTTTAGCTTGTTTAGGTGTAACAGCAATTGTTGAATGACCAGATGCTTATTACCTAATTTTAGTGTTGCTTATTTTTGTATAATTATAAGGTGTAATTCCTCTCATTAATATATTTTAAATAGATAGTTAGCAGTTTTTTTGTGTATAATGAACTATCTATAACTCTAGAATAATAATGCAGCATAAAGGAGTACAGGCCTGGGTGACAGTTCAGGATTATGTCTTCACTTCATCAACTACACTAAAAAACACACAAGTGATTGATTGATAAATATGAAACACAAGTAGAGCTACACTAGACTCCTTCAGTTAGTATCTAAGTCTGGAGTTAAATCCCAGGCTTTTGAGATGAATGGTACTAGATACAACCGTAGTACATGAAAAAGAAGGTGATTGGGAACAGTCAGCATTTACCAAAGGTAAATAATTCTTGATGAACCTGATTGCTGCCTTCTCTAATAAAATAACTAGGTTTGTGAGTGATGGAAATGGAGTAGAGGTCATTTACCTCACCTTTAGGAAAGGAGTAGAGGTCATTTACCTCAACTTTAGGAATGTTTTTGACATTGTCTTCCACAATAAGGGAGGATGTTACTGACTGGGTGGTCTGAACAAACAGATGGCTAAAAAAACCTGGTTGGATTCTCAGGCTCAGAAGGTAGTGGTTAATAGGTTGTATTTTGCTTGAGTGCTTGTGACAATAGTACTGCAGGGGTCCATCCTGGGAACTATCATGTTTAAGGTCTTTATCAATTACTTGGAAGAGGCAATGGAGTACTTGATCATAAAATTTACAGATGACTCCAAACTTGGCGGGGGGAGGGAGCACACAAGTGCAATTTAAAAAACATAATGCAAAACCCTGGCCTAAGGAAGGAAGACACTAACAAATTAAGAACTGGTCCTGCTTATTGGTGAAGAGGTTTATTCTAGTTAAAGATGTGTTCCTTTTTACGCATATTAATGCTATGTCTTATTATAATACTTTAAACAGTTTATCAGCACCCAAGTTAATAAGACATTTCAAAACTGACTCTGGATTCACTTATCTGTTTCAGCTTTAAAGCATTCATGTCTAATATGCCAAAAACATTACATTATTATTATGGTTTTGTTATTTACTGAATTTCCATTTCTATAACCAACCATTTCATAAGCTGTTGAACAATTAGTAGGCATTCATAAAAGGACAGGAATGCTTAGAAATGTAACCATATTCTGTGAATATAACTGAAAATGTAGAGCTAAATTTTGAGAAGTACACATTATCCTCAATGCAAAAGTAAATTCTGTGTTTTCAGTGCCTACTCATTTCTTAGTGGATTTGTCTCCTGTTGTTTCATATGACTTTTGCTGAAATAAAATGAAGTTGATTATTCTATATCAATATGAAATAGAACATAGCATCTATAATAACTTTATCTTGAATAACTAAACTAAACATTACCTAACCTATATAACTTTTAACCAAGCAAAGTACAAAAGATTATAACTGTTAATATATATGTAAAATCACTAAAAATACTGAAAATATTCAAATACTTAGAATTCAGAAAGTGCTGAAGTTCTTTGCTTGGCTAGAGCTTACATGGTCTAAAAAGAAATATTTTTGAAAGAAAAGAGCATTTGGAGCAGAAATCTCTGTAGTCCGGAAAGACAAGCATGCAGCTCAGGAAGGTGATTCATCTGGTATGAAGACAAGCATCTGAAAAGGTGAAATGACTCACCCTCAGAGGTGCCAATATTTCTTCATTGATTGCAGGGAAGGATGGAATGACTAACTTATACTAGAACCCCAGCTTTTTAGATGACTTAAGTTATGTGAAATGAACTTCATCCTTTCAGTACTTCAGACAAGTGACTATTCTCCAACCTTACTCCAATTGTCCACAATTGCTCTGAGGAGGGGAGGGTGGAGGGAAGAAAAACAACCAAAAAAGCAGAGAGTGTGAGAAAATAGTAACTATTATCCTTCTCACTATCCCTGATTTCATTTGCCTTCAGGCTGGCCCATATTTGCTATACAAGTGGGCTAATGTATAATATATTTTTCTTTTTTCCACTGAGGAATTCAGAAATCAATACACAGAAGAATACTGTTATGTGTAGACCAGAGAACTGTGCAGGCATAGCAGAAGTCAACCTGAGACATAATTAATTGCAGCATAACTTGAACCAGATGAGTTATTTTGTCATTGAGGACAGAATGGTAATTTATTTAAGAATTAGCATCAAAGCCAAAAAAGAAAAATCCAGTAATGTGTATCTCAAGTGTTTTGATTATTGTCATTACAGTCAATGAAAAGCACGTCTTAGCCTACAGGCATTTCAACATTTCAATTCCTACTGAAATAGTTTTCTCCTGTGGTTTCCATGGCTTTTGTAAATTTAACCTAAGTGTTATTCTTACATGGACTTCTCTATGTGTTTGTGTTGTGTTTGGTTTTATTAGCGAGTACGTTACTGGAATTGATGCTGTTGGTAGCAGCAACCTAAGAGCGTAAAAGCAGCCTAAGAACCTAAGCTAAGAGCCTAAAATGATCAAAACATTAAAAAGCAACATTTTTTTTTACTCATGTTTGAGTGAAGTGTTGATAAACAATTCCAAGCTAGCTAGCTTCTATGCTTCCAAGTTAGAGGGATGCACTCGTCTGTCAGTATATGAATATATTAAAGATGATCACTGAGTCAGATGCCAATAGTTCAAATGTAATTAAACTTGAATCAATAAACAGCAATAGCAGTAAGATTCAAATCAGATGTTCGTTTTTCAAAAGTTTGTTTTCCAAAACTCAACCAAAAGTTTGTTTTCCGTCTAATATTGAACTTTCAATCTTCCACTGATTAAAATTTTATTCTAAATATATTCCTAGATACATTTCTGGAATATTCCTGGAATTACTGTTATAATGCAATAACAATGCAAACTGATAAAAGAAACATCATTAAATTCAGTGGTAAATTAAAAATAATAATAATAAAAAAAAAACAACCAACCCAGCTTATTATTACACCTTTATATTGTCAGACA
The DNA here is from genome assembly GCA_027474245.1 of Spheniscus humboldti. Taxonomy (NCBI): domain Eukaryota; kingdom Metazoa; phylum Chordata; class Aves; order Sphenisciformes; family Spheniscidae; genus Spheniscus; species Spheniscus humboldti. The sequence goes on along the minus strand of CM049887.1, from coordinate 57,746,130 downwards.
GTTCATTCCTGTCTGAAGCCATGCCTAAAGAAGATAGATATAAACAAGCTAACAGGAAATTTAACTTCCAGGAAATATAACTATTTTACTGTTGCATATTCACATTAGATGCAACCATATTTTTCTGACAAAGTTAAATCCCTATTTAGTTCTGTTTGGAAATAAAACTTTATCACCTTGTACAATATAGACTTCATCTTCACTGAGGAGACATGCAGAAGTTGTATAGTGTTAGGGGGTACTCAAACAAGCAGATCTCTGTATTTGCTTCTGTGATTTCTTGAGGCAGATTGAATAACTGTCCTGGTTTCATCTCGGATAGAGTTAATTTTCTTCCCAGTAGCTGGTACAGTGCTGTGCTTTGGATTTAGCATGAGAATAATGTTGATAACACACCGATGTTTTAGTTGTTGCTAGGTACTGCTTACACTAGTCAAGGACTTTTCAGCTTCCCATGCTCTACCGACTGAGAAGGCTGGGGGTGCACAAGAAGCTGGGAGGGGGCACAGCCAGGACAGCTGACCCAAACTGGCCAAAGGGACATTCCATACCATATGGCATCATGCTCATTATATAAACTGGGGGCAGCTGGCTGGGGGGCAGTGACCACTGCTCAGGAACTGGCTGAGCATCAGTCAGCAGGTGGTGAGCAATTGTGTTGTGCATCACTTGTTTTCTATATTCTTTTATCATTATTATCGTTATTATTTCCCCTTCCTTTTCTGTCCTATTAAACTGTCTTTATCTCAACCCACAAATTTTACTTTGTTTTCCCACGATTCTCTCCCCCATCCCACTAGGGAGGGAGGGGAGGGAACGAATGGCTGTGTGGTGTTTAGCTGCCTGCCGGGTTAAACCACAACAGTCCTTTTAGTGCCCTATGTGGGGTCTGAAGGATTGAGATAATGACAGATCTGACCAGAGCGTGTCAAGGCAAATTTGTTATAAACATTCATCATATTGGTTTAATAGTCGCTGCTCATAATGTTGATTAATTTACTCTCAAAGTTGTCGTGCTTGCTCTCAAAGTTGTGTTATGTAACACCTTATTTGCTGCATATGTTCCCTGTTGTGCTTTCTATCACCTCTGGGACCTGGATCGAGGATATCATTTTGCTGCACTCTGTAAAACTACTGATTTATGATGTGATAAAATTATTGGTCATGAGACTAATTTTTCTGTTTGTACTTCTGTATTTGTAGTCAGCATTGCCATCATCTCTGTTACTCGGGAGCCACCTTTCAGAAACTATTAATAATTACGCTCTTTACCTTTTCTCCTCAGGGAACCAATTTATGGGGGAGACAGGGGGGACACTTTCCCCAGCTCCTTCACCTTCCTTTTCTCCTTCAGGCTAGTTACAACAGCTCTTGAGAATTTTGAATACTCTTGGGATGTTCAAGCCATCATGTTCCTATTGCTATGTCTCCTGAATGTGGTTCAGGTCTTATTTAAGGTTAAACAATTATTTAAGAATACCATCCAGAGATCAACCCCAGCAACAGGCACTGCAGCTACTCAAACCCCCGTGACAGGGACTGTGGCTACTCAAACCCTGGTGACAGGCACTGTAGCTGAACCAGAGATCAACCTGTGCCGGTATCAGTCTCCCCTGTACACAAGAAGAAATACACAAGAAAATCAACTCATTTAGTAAGGGGTGAAGATGAACCAGGGCCACCACAAGAACAAGAGCAGGAAGAGGCAGAACCCATAAATGAGAGGGTAACCACCTGATCCCTATCCCTGAATAAGCTGTGAGATATGCAAAAAGATTTCGGCTGTCGTCCAGGCGAGCATATTGTCATCTGGCTGCTCCGATGCTGGGATAATGGGGCCAGTAGCCTGGAATTAGAGGGTAAAGAAGCCAAGCAGGTGGGATCCCTTTCCAGGGAAGGGGGCTTTTCCATTGAAAAGGGGCACAAGCCCTCAGCCTCTGGAGGCAACTCCTGTCAGTGGTGAAGGAAAAATATCCCTTCAAAGAAGATGTTATATGTCACCCAGGCAAGTGGACCACCATGGAGAGAGGTATCCAGTTTCTGAGGGAATTAGCCATGCTGGAGGTGATTTATGATGACCTGAACAATGAGCAGTTATCTAAAGATCCAGATGAAATCAAGTGCACATGACCCATGTGGCGGAAGTTTGGACAGAGCGAACCATCGTCATATGCCAACTCATTGGCAGTGATGACCTGGAAAGATGGAGAGGGACAAACAGTAGATGAATTGTCTGGTCAAATCCAGCAATGCGAAGGAAGTCTCTCTTCCTCCCTACAGGCCTGCATCTTGACTGTGGAGAAACTGTCCCAGGAGTTCCAGCAATTCAAAGAGGATATGTCCTATTCCCCACCTGTATGGACCAGTATCTCAGCCATTAGGGGTAAGCATCTCTCTGCTCAGGAGAGAGGATATAGTGGATATACACGACAGGCCACCCGGTGGTTTTACCTGCATGACCACGGAGGGGACATGAGGAAGTGAGATGGAAAATCTACCTTGACCCTAGAGGCATGGGTACGTGAGTTGCAAGGGAAAACAATCACAGAAAGAGGTTCTTCCAGGAAAATTGCTGCTCCAGTTTCCAGTGGGCAGTTCCCCAGACAGAATAGAAGGGCTGATTTTACTTCCAATGTTAATAAAGGGACTTTTGTTTCACATTTACAAGAAGTGAGTAACGGATACTATGACCAGGACTAGAGGGGCCCTGTCTCCAGCCAGGGGGAGGAAAGGGACAACCGGGTTTACTGGACTGTGTGAATTCGATGGCCCGGCACATCAGACCCACAGAAGTATAAGGCTCTAGTAGACACCGGTGCACAGTGTACCCTAATGCCATCAAGCTGTGAAGGGGCAGAACCCATCTGTATTTCTGGGGTGACAGGGGGATTCCAACAGCTAACTGTATTGGAGGCTGAAGTGAGCCTAACTGGGAATGAGTGGCAAAAGCACCCCATTGTGACTGGCCCAGAGCATCCTTGGCATAGAGTACGTCAGGAGAGGGTATTTCAAGGACCCAAAAGGGTACCGGTGGGCTTTTGATATAGCTGCCTTGGAGACGGAGAAAATTAAACAGCTGTCCACCCTGCCCAGTCTCTTGGAAGACCCTTCTGTTGTGGGGTTGCTGAAGGTCGAAGAACAACACGTGCTGATTACCACCACAATGGTGCACCAGCGGCAATATTGCCCCAGCCAAGATTCCCTGATTCCCATCCATAAGCTGATTCATCGACTGGAGAGCCAAGGAGTGATCAGCAAGACTTGCTCACCCTTTAACAGTCCCATATGGCCAGTGCGGAAGTCTAATGGAGAGTGGAGACTAACAGTACACTAACGTGGCCTAAATGAAGTCACACTGCCGTTGAGTGCTGCCGTGCCGGATATGCTAGAACTTCAATACAAACTGGAGTCAAAGGCAACCAAGTGGTATGCCACAGTTGATATCGCTAATGCATTTTTCTCAATCTCTTTGGCAGCAGAATGCAGGCCATAGCTTGCTTTTGCTTGGAGGGGTGTCCAGTATACCTGGAAATGACTGCCCCAGGGGTGGAAACACAGCCCTACCATTTGCCATGGACTGATCCCAACTACACTGGAACAGGGTGAGTCTCAGGAACACCTGCAATACGTTGATGACATCATTGTGTGGGGCAACACAGCAGAAGAAGTTTTTGAAAAAGGGAAGGAAATAGTCCAAATCCTGCTGAAGGCCGGTTTTGCCATAAAACAAAGTAAGGTCAAGGGGCCTGCACAGGAGATCCAATTTTTAGGAATAAAGTGGCAAGATGGATGTTGTCAAATCCCAATGGATGTGATCAACAAAATAACAGCCATGTCTCTACCAACTAGCAAAAAAGGAAACACAAGCTTTCTTAGGCGTCATGGGTTTTTGGAGAATGCATATTCCAAATTACAGTCTGACTGTAAACCCTCTCTATCAAGTGACCCGGAAGAAGAACAATTTCACATAAGGCCATGAACAATGACAAGCTTTTGAACAAATTGAAGAGGAGATAGTTCATGCATTAGCCCTGGGGCCAGTCTGTGCAGGGCAAGATGTAAAATGTGCTCTACACTGCAGCCGGGGAGAATGGCCCTACCTGGAGCCTCTGGCAGAAAGCACGTGGGGAGACTCGAGGTCGACCCCTAGGGTTTTGGAGCCGGGGATACAGAGGACCCGAGGCCCGCTATACTCCAACTGAAAAAGAGATATTAGCAACATATGAAGGGGTTCAAGCTGCTTTGGAAGTGATCGGCACTGAAGCACAGCTCCTCCTGGCACCCCGACTGCCGGTGCTAGGCTGGATGTTCAGAGGGAGGGTCCCCTGTACACATCATGCAACTGATGCTACATGGAGTAAGTAGGTCGCACTGATCACACAACGGGCTTGAATAAGAAACCGCAGTTGCCCAGGAATCCTGGAAGTGATTATGGATTGGCCAGAGGGCAAAGATTTTGGAATATTGCCAGAGGAGGAGGTGATGCGTGCTGAGGAGGCCCCACTGTATAATGAACTACCAGAAAATGAGAAGCAATATGCTCTGTTCACTGATGGGTCCTGTCGTCTTGTGGGAAAGCATCGGAGGTGGAAAGCTGCTGTATGGAGTCATATACAACAAGTTGTAGAAACTGCTGAAGGAGAAGGTGAATCGAGCCAATTTGCAGAAGTAAAGGCCATCCAGCTGGCTTTAGACATTGCCGACCAAGAAAAGTGGCCAGTGCTCTATTTCTATACTGACTCATGGATGGTGGCAAATGCCCGGTGGGGGTGGTTGCAGCAATGGAAGCGGAGCAACTGGCAGCGCAGAGGCAAACCCATCTGGGCTGCCACATTGTGGCAAGGTATTGCTGCCCGGGTGGAGAACCTGGTTGTAAGAGTCCGTCACGTAGATGCTCACGTACCTAAGAGTCGGGCCACTGAAGAACATCAAAACAACCAGCAGGTGGATCAGGCTGCTAAGATTGAAGTGGCTCAGGTGGATCTGGACTGGCAACATCAGGGTGAATTATTTATAGCTTGGTGGGCCCATGACACCTCGGGTCACCAAGGAAGAGATGCAACATACAGGTGGGCTCGTGATTGAGGGGTGGACTTGACCATGGACACTATTGCGCAAGTTATCCATGAATGGGAAACATGCGCTGCAATCAAGCAAGCCAAGCGGTTAAAGCCTGTCTGGTATGGAGGACGATAGCTGAAATATAAATATGGGGAGGCCTGGCAGATCGATTATATCACACTCCCACAAACCCGCCAAGGCAAGCGCCACGTGCTTACAATGGTGGAAGCAACCACCGGATGGCTGGAAACATATGCCGTGCCCCATGCCACTGCCCGGAACACTCTCCTGGGCCTTGGAAAGCAAGTCCTATGGCGACATGGCACCCCACAAAGAATGGAGTCAGATAACGGGACTCATTTCCAAAACAACCTCATAGACACCTGGGCCAAAGAGCACGGCATTGAGTGGGTATATCACATCCCCTATCATGCACCAGTCTCCGGGAAAATTGAACGATACAATGGACTGCTAAAGACTACGCTGAGAGCAATGGGTGGTGGGATGTTCAAACATTGGGATACGCATTTAGCAAAGGCCACCTGGTTAGTCAACACTCGGGGATCTGCCAATCGAGCAGGCCCTGCCCAGTCAGAACTTTTACGTACTGTACATGGGAATAAAATCCCTGTAGTGCATGTAAATAATACGCTGGGGAAGACAGTCTGGGTTATTCCTGCCTCGGCAAAGGCAAACCCATCCGTGGGATTGCTTTTGCTTAAGTACCTGGGTGCACTTGGTGGATAATGCGGAAGGATGGGGAAGTCTGATGTGTACCTCAAGGGGATTTGATTTTGGGTGAGAATAGCCAATGAATTAAATTGTATGATGTTAATTACTATGTAATACTGTATATCATCATTTCTGTGGTAGCTATATGCCATATCAATGGTATTACAGGAAGAATCACCTAGATTAATGAAGAATGAACTTTGACGAAACTGAGCAAAGTGCAGTGATGCTAGAACCGGACAAATGCAGCGGTGATGGGACTAAAACTGGCTTCAGTATGGAAAAAATCCAACACCACACAGCATCTCTCCTGCACTGAAGGACTGTTATGACAGATGGAGCCCGAAGTCCTGGACTAAATGAACTCAACAAACATTTTATAGGGATTCTCACAGACTAAGGGAATTATATGTGTGTATATATAAAAATACAGGAAAAGTGGTGGTGAATAATTGGGATTTATTGGAAAGTGTGGGGACCCGGGTATGATGTAGATGGCATAGAATAAGGGGTGGATACTGTCCTGGTTTTGGCTGGGATAGAGTTAATTTTCTTCCTAGTAGCTGTTACAGTGCTCTGTTTTGGATTTAGCATGAGAATAAAGTTGATAACACAGCGATGTTTTAGGTGTTGTTAAGTAGTGCTTACGCTAGTCAAGGACTTTTCAGCTTCCCATGCTCTACCGACTGAGAAGGCTGGGGGTGCACAAGAAGCTGGGAGGGGACACAGCCAGGACAGCTGACCCAAAATGGCCAAAAGGATATTCCATACTACATGACATCATGCTCAGTATATGAACTGGGGGGAGTTGGCCGGTGGAGGGGTAACCGCTGCTAGGGAACCGGCTGGGCATTGGTCGGCGGGTGGTCAGCAATTGCATTGGGCATCACTTATTTTGTATATTCTTTTATCATTATTATTATTATTATTATTATTATTATTATTATTATTATTATTTTCCTTTCCTTTTTTTTTTCTAAACTATCTTTATCTCAACCCACAAATTCTACTTTTATTTTTTTCCCCCCGATTCTCTCCCCCATCCCACTGGGGAGGGAGGGGAGTAAGAGATGGCTGTGTGCTGTTTAGCTGTCTGCCGGGTTAAACCATAACAATAAGAAAATACAATTGACATGCTGATGTCTAGAAATAGGTTGGCAGTTCTTATTTAAAACATTTTTAAGAAAAGTGTTTCAGGCCTTTTTCCTTTGAACTAGAAGCTAAAATGTCAACATAAAACATCTAGCATAGATGAATCTTTACTCATATCAAAGAGGAACTAGGTTCAAGGAATTTTAACAATCCAGTTAAGTCAATTTAAATTGCAAAAAAAAGACTTTAAGATTGTACTATACAAATATAATCTTTTCATGTGATGTTACTTATCTAAATCATGCTATGGTATGTTTTTTTACTATTCCAGTAATAAATATGCAGTGTTGTGTTGTAGGTAGCTGTTTTGCCTTTTTTGGAATTACAACTGTATATCTGAGCTATTTAGTTTGAAAATGAAGAAGTATTTAGCATAAAAACCCTTTTCTGAATTCCCTGTTCAGAAAATCAAAAGCCATTCTACCAATGCAGTGAGCAATTAATTTATCTAAAAAAAATCTCTGTAAATTCAGAATTTAATGACTCTCTATGTAACATATAGTAATGACACCTCAAATTTTTGACCAGTAATTTTTGGTAATTATATGTATTTTAGGGTTTATGTGTGAATATATATTTTTTTCAGTCCCAGTAATTCCCTGGGGCTCTATAATTGCCTCTATAAAATAGTAATCTACTGTGAAAAGGGTAGCAATTTCTTATGAAAGAAAGAAATATTTTGATTGTGGCAAAGAATCATGGACTACGTTAACAGCTTTTCTGCTTTTTTCTATTCTGTCTTAGGTATGCTTGCAGTCGTGTTGTGGAAGGAACAAAAGGCATGTTGAAGAATGTGTTTTCTACCTTTTTTGATTGCATGAAACTTCTGTTTCTTTTCTGCTTCAGCAATGAAAAATATGTATTTTAAAGCACGATCTGCAAACTTAGAAAGGTGTACACAACTGAAAACCACATCCAAAGAAAATGGTAATCTAATTTAGAGCCACCAAAGTAATTTTTCAACTGAAAGTGTAGCTTCTAGAGCTGTTTGGGTTTGGTTTTTTCCATTATTTTGCTAAAAGTTTACAAATTACTCAAGTAAAAGAAATATTCCATTTGGCAATAGTTCAACACGTAATGAAATAATTAAGCTTTTCCCAGTTGACCCAACATGTTTCAAACAATTTCAACATGAGACTGACTTCTCTTTCTCTCCCTCACCCCCCTCTCTTTTTAAAGTATACCCATATGTTGTGGTTTAACCCAGCAGGCGGCTAAACACCACACAGCCATTCTCTCACTCCCCACACCCCACACCCCAGCTCCCTGCCCACCCCACTCCACCCCACCCTGATGTGATGGGGGAGACAACTGGGGAAAAAAAAAAGAAGAATAAAATTGCTCACCACCTGCCAACTGATGCCCAGCCAGTTCCTGATCAGCGGTTGCTACCCCTTAGCCAACTCCTCCCAGCTTATATACTGAGCATGACGTCATGTGGTATGGAATAACCCTTTGGCCAGTTTGGGTCAGCTGTCCTGGCTGTGCCCCCTCCCAGCTTCTCGCTGGCAGGGCATGAGAAGCTGAAAAGTCCTTGACTAGTGTAGTCACTACTTAGCAATACCTAAAACATCAGTGTGTTATCAACATTATTCTCATACTAAATCCAAAACACAGCACCATACCAGCTACTAGGAAGAACATTAACTCCATCCCAGCTGAAACCAGGACACCATGGAAATTTTGTTTCATAAGCCTCCAAGATCCAACAGTGCAGCAGGACTACTTTCCATGTTTGCTCTCTTGCAGTCCATATGCAGTATATACGAGCACCAGGTGCTTGGGTGGCAAGCCTTCTTCTCAAAGAGAATAGGGTATCAGATAAGAACTGTAACATTTCTGAGGCAATGCTCTACAATACTGAAATGCAGTTTAGATTTGTACTGACTTAAAATGAAATGGGTACAGACTAATCTGTCTTTATTAAATTACAATTAAATTAATTGTAAAAAGTACCATAATGTACTGTCTTCTTCGAATGAGCCAGTTTGTACTATACAAAAATAGGAAAACATATACCCATCAAATTTTAATCCAGTTTGGAAGAAAAAACATTTTGCAAGGAATGAAAACTCTGATTTTCATTTAACTTGGTTGAAATAAAGCATGTTTATAAATATATGTGTAAATGTTGCTTTATTATTTAGAACATAAATCTGTCATTAGCATAGGTTTGTTGAAGATAAATTTTGTGTGCACTTGTGGTAATACGCAACCAGAAAAACAGGTGAAATGAAATACAATTATTTGCTCTGTATCCTCTGCAACAGTAAGACTTTATCCAGGATAGATGAATAAGATGATATACTTTTAAGAACAGGATTTGGAGAAGTGGGAGATCCCAGAATGTTTTATGAAATTTTATAGCTTTCTTAAATGCCTTAAATATAACCTGAGTATTTGAAAAGGCCACTGTTGAAAGTCATAATCTTCAAGTTTATGACCCTAGAAACTTTTGTTTTCATATTTGTATTCAAAAAATGAAACCAAATCTCATATAGTTTAAATGTTCATATAAATGGGGAAAAAACAAACAAACATACCCCTCAATACACATTTTACTTAAAAGAATGACAGATAGATGTTAGCAAGCAAGGATTCTTGCATTTTTACTTCCTGTAAATGATTATATCCATCACTTTGTTGGAGAGTATGTCTTACCCTTCTATCCTTCTAGAACACTGCTTGATATGGGTACTTAGAAACTACAAAAAACCAAAGGATACTAGTTTCTCCATTACTTGAAGCTTTAATCCAGCCTCAATTTTTGACTGAGATAGATGCTTTAGCTCAAATAAAAGCTATGTACTTAATGGTAAATTTAATGATGTTCAGAGGTCTGTATTAAACACATGATCAAAATAGATAGGTACTATATTGAGTGTAGGTGTTAAGGTACTGGCAGTGGAGGGACTGCAAGTGTGGCCTCTGTGAGAAGAGACCAGGGCCTGTCCTGTGCTGGCCACAGCTGATTCCAGCTGGCTCCAGAAGGGACCCACCGCAGGACACAGCTGAGCCCATCAGCCACTATGGCATCACCTTATTTATAAGATATTTAAGAAAGGGTAAAAAAAACATTGTGCAACAGTTGTGTAAGAGTAGTGAGAAAAATGTGTGAGAAACAGCCCTGCAGACACCAAGTTGAGAGAAGGATGGGGAGGAGGTACTCCAGGCATTGGAGCAGAAATTCCCCAGGACAGCAGCCCGTGGAGCTGGCTGTCCTCCTGTAGCCTGTGGAGGACCCCAGTGGAGCAGATATCCACACTGCAGCACGTGGAGGTCCCCACACCACAGCAGGTAGATGTGCCCTGAAGGAAGCTGCAGCCCATGGAAAGCCCAAGCCAGAGCAGGCTCCTGGCAGGAACTATGGTCCGTGGGTAACCCATGCTTGAGCAGTCTGTTCCTGAAGGACTGTACCCCATGGAAAGGACCCACACCAGAGCAGTTCTTGAAGAACTGCAGTCTGTGGGAAACATCCACATTGGAGCAGCTTGTGAAGGGGAGGAGGACTGTGGGAAGGACTCCACGCTGGAGCTGGGGAAGAGTGTGAGGATGTAGGAACAGCAGAGACAAAGTGTTATGAACTGACTGTAAATCCCATTCCCCATCACCCCTGGGTGGCTCAGGTCCCCTACTCACTGGCAAGTCCAGCTTGAAGTTTACTAGTGAGCACACATGCACACCCCACACACACTGTGTTTCGGGAAGATACAGACACTCACACCCCTCCATCAGCTGGAACCAGACACATGGGCTGTGACCCGCGGTCCCACTTCAGCCGCTGGTGCTGAGCCCCTCACTTACCTCACTCACCCTGGTCCCCCCAGTGTCTGGTTTTCAGGACACACAATATTCCTGCCCCAGTGGCTGGAGATTAAGGAACTCCACTGTCTCCAGTAGCTGACACCACAGGCCAGGGGTGCCCACACCCCTGGTCTGACTCCAGTAGGTGGTACCAAATTTTACTCACACACATACAGGGCTGAGCAGTAGCTGGCACTGAGTTCTTGCAGCACACACACAGAGCATGGAGAGTGAGGTTGCACAGAGAGACAATTAAGAAAAGATTTAATAAGAAGATATAAGATGATAGGATGGACTGCAGTAATCAAGCACAGGGCTCAGCCAGACAAGCATACTGACAGGACCTGTTTTACATGTGACCGGCCCCTTTGTACCCTTTTCTGTCTACCCCCTCTTTGTTTCTACCTGCTTCCCTTTCTCCTGCATGTCCCCTCATGGGATTGTGTCCCTTCCAGTCCAGAGTCCCCCTGCTTTGCAATCTTATTAGTTACAAGTCCAGATTGATCTTCCTGGAAGTGGCACTTCTAGTTTCTTGATAGCCCATCAATTAGTGTGAGTGGTGAGGTTTATTTCTTGTCATTGTTCTCCATGTTTGTTTTGTCAGGTCTGTCTCAGTATATTTTTTCTGGTCTCCCCCTTTTCCCTTGGTTTCCCAATTGACAAGATCTCCGATCATATATCTTGCTGGAATCAACATTCTGTCACTCTCACATGCCCTCATCAGTTAATACGGCTGACAACGTTTGGTTCTTATCACTGCCTCCCTCATAATTTTTTGGTCAGGTTTGTGCCTCTGTATGCTCTTCTGTGTGGCTTCCTCCTTTTCTTATTATCCCTTGTTGCACTGAAAAAGGTCCTTGACCCTAGTCTGTCATTCTTGAGCTTACCGTCACTCTTTCTCCTTTGTTTCTCTTCAAAATTCTTACTATTATTTTTAAGTCTGAATGTTGTTATCTAATTTAATTTTCCTCCATTTTTTTCTAGAATCTGACTCATTTTCAGTTTACTCACTAATTGTTCATGCAGGTTGTCATAATTTGTAATTTCTAACTATTGTAATATACTCCA